>MU388907.1:0-126704 GCA_022578795.1 Xylariaceae sp. FL0255
AACCCTAACCCTAACCCTAACCCTAACCCTAACCCTAACCCTAACCCTAACCCTAACCCTAACCCTAACCCTAACCCTAACCCTAACCCTAACCCAAACCCCTGCAAGGACAGTCTAGGGTAACTACAGTCGGAATTCCAGTACTCAGACCTGTCTGGGTAAATTCCAGGCTTGGGGCTCTATAGTACAGTCGATAGCAAAATCAGTGTCCTTTGTTTCTATATATGATGTTTCGGCGCACGGGCCTTTGTTAGCGCCAAGACTAATGACTATATACCGTACTTATAGCTAACGTATCGAGCTAGTTTTAGATTTAGGATCTGTTGATATAGGTATGTATATTAATATATTATATATATAATCCGAATTTATTTCAAAGTATAATACGAAAATAAATTGAGAAGTAGTATTTATAATATTATTTAGCTTAATTATTTAAACAAGAAGCGATTTCGTAGAGTAATAGGTAGTTTTATATTTTTATTATATTCCTTTTTAATTTTTATATAGAAATGGAGTTTTTCTTAGTCAAGATTTTTAAAATGGGAATACTGAGAAACTTCGCAATTTCCGTTGTGTTAGTAATAATTGGAGGATACTAGGCTTTAAAGTCAGCTTGGTGGGTTAGTTTAGGAGCTAGCTATATAGTAGATAAAGTTTCTCTAATTTGAAAAGTTAATATGTCAGTATTGACACAAGTTTGCTTATAATATAAAAGGTATTTTTTTACGGCATTAACTTAAATATCCCCTTTTAACTTAATTTTGACTTTAGAAAAAAAGGCAAGAATGCCTATTTTAGATCTTGCTATATAAGCAATAAGTAGGGACTAGGACGTATCGCTTTTTTAAATTTTTTGCGTCAACTTTTGCCATCTCTATATGTTGGTTTGTGACTTTTAAAATCTAAAATAGCGGATTATAAATTGGCCGCGTCTCTATGATTTTGTCGCTAGTTCTGGTTTTAAAAGCTGAACTTGGCTAGTTTTATAGCTATTATTGGGGATTGTGTTTAAAAATGAACTTCTAGGTGAATTTTGGCTATTTTACGGTATATATATTTTCGTCGTTTCCATACTTTGTTTTACGTTTTTTAAGACTTTTGCTTAACGTCTTCCGTATAAAAAAAGCTATAGTACCGAAGTTTATATAGTTTTAATATAACCAGATTTATAATATAATATTAAATAATTTACTCCAAAACGCTCAAATAGCCTAGATTGCTGACTGTAGTAAGCGTGCTATTTGCAGAATCTGATCGAACTTTCGACGCTTCTAGGCTACTAGAGCACTATTTGTCTAAGCCGGATAATTTCGATCTATTATACCTGCAATGCTGAGCGCGCTATGCGACCGACTGATCGAAAAGCTACATTTGTACTAAGATGAAATAGTCGTGTTTTTATACGACAAATTCGACGTCTTAGTGATAATATCTAGTATTAGCCAAGCACTGGCTTCTATAGAGTGGTCGAAAAAGGCAGTACGCCGCGTTACTTAGGAACAAAATACCGATTTACGAGACCTATACGTATATAATTTGACGGGCTTCCGCTTCTATTAGCTGGTGTGCGTCGATAAGTCGGAATGCGACCGGCGCGCTGGGTTTAGACGGACCGGGTGGTCGCCTTTCGAAGTAACGCCGGTCCAAGTCGCCCGGTTCCACCGTAGCCGAAAATACTAAATCTTGCTAGCCCTTATACAGGACGGTATCGTACTATCTCGGGTGTTTTAAGGTTTTATTAATAGTTCCGTCTTTAAATATTTTATAGAACAGCTGCTTTATTACTATAGTCGGTAGCTTAAATCTAAATCTGTTTTAATTATAGATAATGCTAAGTTTTACCGTTCCGAAAGAATATAGTAGCTATATAATGCGGCCGGAGTGAAGCTTGTCTACTTGTTTTTATATTTGTTAAATTTAAACCCGATTGAAAAGTTCTTTGCTGAATTAAAAACCTTCATTAAATAGAACTAATAAGCTTATATAGATTTGCCTAGGCAAGATTTCGCGATCTTTCTTGAATAGTGTATATAAATAGTAAAAAATAGAGAAGCTAACGCTCGGAGTTATTTCCGTTATATTAGGATAATTATTAAAAAGACAATTAGCGGCGTAAAAAATAGAGAGATTTTTTCTTGCTAAATTTAATTTAAGAGAATTAACTATATTATAGTACTATATTTTAGGTATATAGCTTAGCTTATTTTTAAATATCCTAGATAAACCGTAGTACAATGCCTTTTTTAATACTTTTTTCGATATATAAACTAGTATTTTTTTTGTTATAAACTTGCTTTAAATTAAGTCCCTTATCTAATATTACATCGCAAATTTTTTAATACTCTATTTTAAGCATATCTCTAGATATTTATAAGCATTACCAATACGTATATCTTTGTATTGCTTTATTCCGTAGCTTTGGGATATCGAGGCGGACAAATGGATTAGGCAAGCCGTGACTTATAAACGGTAATAGAGTCATTCCGGTATATATAGTCGATTTTTATATAGAAAACTTTAGAAAGACGTTGGTTATATTGATAAATAAAAGCTTAGCAAGCGACGTTTCTTTTTTGTATTCCGATTGCTGCTGCCGCTTTTTGGCGTAAAGCTGTTGCCGAATCTCTTCTAGCACGTAGTTGTAAGTTTCCAGGTTATTACTTTATTTAATATACATAATTAAGCTAGCTAAATAGTACATCTTAAGCTTATAGTATTTTTTGCCAATACTATTACGTTAGCAATATAGCCCGATATTGTAAGAAGGCCCGGGATACCGCATTAAGTTATATACGTAACGCTATATCGATAGTTAGCTAAGCAAATCCTACTCAGCATCTAGCTGTAAAGCTCGTTTCGAAAATATAAACTAAGTAGCCGACTAACCTTTACGAGACGTCTTCGATCCGCGTATATTTCTAGCCGAAGTATCTATAACTATATATTTGAACTATAAACTTATCTAAAGCCGCTTTTTAAACCGGAGTAGATAACTCTAGTTTTGTATTTGCTTCGCTACTATACTCTAGTCGATATCGAGCTCGTCGTAACGCTTAACGAGGTCGCGCTCGAGTCGTTTCGTAACGAAAACCACTATATTAATCTTATCGGCTCGAGGGCATTTATTCATTAGCAGCTTTCTTATTAATAATTTAGTAAGCTGTTGCTAGAAAAAGCTGGTCCAAAAATTATAAGGGGATAGGACGATATATTATTCTATATTCTTCGCAGCCACTCGGCTGTTTAAAAACAGCTTCTATTTAACAAAGTAATAAATATAGCTCGGCGGATCTTGAATATACGTAGCACCTTCTCTCCACTGCACTAAAAGTAGAAAGCCTAGCGCAACTTAGCCCTATCGCAATACCCGAGAACTATCTCTAAAAAACGACGAACCAGGTGTCCTTTAACGCTGCCCTCCGCTAAGAGACTCGTCGATATTTTGCAAAGACTCCTCTTAAAAGGAATTAAACGCCTAGATTAGTGACCAGGTCTCATATTAATGGTCATAAGACGAGTTCTGGTACAAGCCAGGTTTGTCCATTGCAAATTCCATAAGTAGTATAGTAGAGCTTAATTACAATAAGAAGACATCTTGCTATACAAAGATACAACAAAACTGAGCTATCTATCTTCCTTCTCTAAATATATAGCTGGTATATAAAAAAAGCTTAGCTTCCAAGCAGCAAGAAAATCTAAAAATAACATCGATAAATCAAAATATCACGTAATTAATATAAATCTATTCGAATCGTCAAATCATATCTATCTACTTATTAATATCTAGTCATAGTACAACATCACTCCACCTGAAACTTTAAAACAACGGCATCTCTACGGCGAGCCAATCCGTCATAACCCGGCATAAAATAACTAGCGTCTATCGGATCGGCTTTACGCCGCTCTCCCGTCGTGATTCTCTACATATACCCAC
Source organism: Xylariaceae sp. FL0255 (assembly GCA_022578795.1). Lineage (NCBI taxonomy): Eukaryota > Fungi > Ascomycota > Sordariomycetes > Xylariales > Xylariaceae > Xylariaceae sp. FL0255. The sequence continues at coordinate 3,938 of MU388907.1, forward strand.
AATCAAATAAAACAAATCCTCCTCCGACCCGGTCTAGCGCATCCTCCTCATAAGCCTTTATCTAGTATCATATTTGTGCACGGCCTCAGGAACTACCCCTAAACTACATAGGAGCGTAGCCGAATAGAACCAAACGAGAAACCCGACGAGACTCGAAATAAACGCAACGCTTTTAAATCATTTTTCCGTCCTAAACAAGCCGTATCGACCCACGCGAACGTCAACGAACACATTGACAAGGATAATATGGAGCTATTAATAGAGCATGACAAGGTGTTCTGGCCTCGGGACTACCTCTCCAAAGACGTCTCCGAAGCCGAAATATAGACTTATAGGTACAATGCCGATATTATTGGAGGTTTATTTCAGGCTAACAACTAAAATAGCGTATCGCAGCATAGCCGAGACCTTACTATTAGGTTGGAGCGCGAAATCGAGAATAAGGTCAGTTAGTGCTTTATACAACGATAATATTATAACTTTCTAATCGCGGCAAAATAGATACTAATTATTTTCGTAGCGCATAGCCTTGGTGGAATTGTCGTTAAAAACGTATATCGTCCTTTTTGATAAAATGTGATTAAAAATATATTTTAATATATTCTAATACGCTATAGGCAATACGTCGATCTGAGATTTGCCAGTCGCGTACAAAACTGATCATCTTCCTCGGCACACCCTATAGAGGCAGCTTATATACCGGATAGGGCGTCATCGTATCGAATCTTGCCAGTCTTACTTTGCAAAACTCAAATAAACGGATCGCGCGAGCGTTGGAAGTCAATAGCAAGGTCCTCGACAATATCCATGATGGGTTTCTGCGAGTGGCACACAACAGCAGCTTCTATATACACTCTTTCTAAAAAGCCAAGGCTATATCGGAAGTAAAAAGGCTACACGGAAAAATACGGGTCGTCTCCTAGTTAAATACTCGTCAAGCCTTAGCAATACTAACTTATTAGCGCTATATTATTAAATAGTAGATGACTATTTAGCAAAAATCGACTTAGCACCACTGCTCGAAACTGTCGAAAGCATCGATGCCAATCATATAAAAATGGCAAGATGCAGAAACAAAACCAATCCACAATATCATGCCGTAGTAGGAATACTCCAACAATTTATACGTCGTGGTCTGCTAAATAGAGAAGACGGCAGAGCTTAAACCTCTGTCCCTACAACTTAGGTTATATCAAAAAAAAGAAAAGAAATACAAGCAACGGGTTAATATTATTATTTTTTCTAGTAGCTATTTTAAACAATTTACTTACTTTAGTCTAAATAAGCAAATTACGTTATTATATCCCCTTTCCAAGAAATAGCCGCTTTACTAGTCGAACGGTTATATTCGACGAGCTTAAAAACAAGCTATTTCTACACAAAAAATACCGAAAGCTCGCCCTCGTCGGCCTAAGCAGCATCGGCAAGACCTAAGTCGCCCTAGCCCTCGCATACTAGGCCAAAAACACCCAACCCAACTTATCCATCTTCTAAGTGCCAATAGTAAACAACAAAAGCTTCGAACAGACCTACGCGAAGCTAGCCAAACTGCTCGAGGTCCGGATCGACAAAGCCGATAAAAACCTTAAAAAATCTATACAACAGCACCTCGAATCGGAGCGCGCCGAGAAATAGCTACTGATCTTGGACAACGCCGACGACGTCAAGATCGTCGATAAGCGCAGCGGCATAGGCAAATATTTGCTTTAGAGTAAGAACGGCTTAGTTCTTTTGATTACGCGGTTAAAAAACGTAGCCGTAGCGGCGGTCGTGGCGGCAGCCGGGGCCGATGTAGTTAAGCTACCCGAGATAGATCTAGCCGAGGCGATGTCATTCTTCCAAAAGTCTTTGATAGACAAGCCGCTTCTCGGCGATAAAGCCGCGAGAGAAGAGTTGTTTAACGAGCTCACGTACCTTCTATTAGCTATAGCACAAGCCGCTGTATATTTGAACCAAACGCAAATCTCGCTTAAGAGATACATAGAGCGTCTGCGGAGGACGGAGCAGAATCTGGTCAACCTTATAAGCCAGGACTTCCACGACGACGCGCGGTATCCAGGGTCCCGAAACGCGGTCACGACGATATGGCTCGTATCGTTCGATCAGATCAGCAGCTCCGACAGCACCGCCGCCGAGCTGCTGGCCTTTATCTCCTACATCGAGCGGCAAGATATACCTCAATCGATGCTGCCAGGCTCGTCTTCAGAACCGTCATCCCGAGAAAAGCTAGAAAACGCCATCGACGTGCTCTGTGGATATACTTTTCTCGTCCGGCGGGACCCCGACGACGACGTGTTTAATATGCACCGTCTGGTCCAGGTTGGCATACGAGTATAGGTACGAGAGCAGGATGCGGTTGAGGCAACGGAAGCCAAAGTCGTTCGGCACCTGGCATCGATATTCCCGTGGGACGATAGAGAAAACTATCAGTTATGGAGGGAATATCTACCACACGCATTGTCTATTCTCCAGAGCAAGAGGTATAAGCATAAGGAGAGGTTTGATTTGTCGTACCGTGTAGGGCGTTGCTTAACTGCGGATCGACGATTCAAGGAAGCGACAGTGGCCCTAGAAGAAATATGTCGGTGGAAGAGAGAATATTTGGAGGAAGAAGACCACTCGCGATTGGCCTCGGAACACGCACTTGCGAGGGCCTATCTCTCTGACCGGCGGATCAGAGAGGCCATCGAGATATTCGAGCACATGGTGGCCGTGCAGAAGAAGACGCTAGCGGAAGAGGACCACAACCGATTGGCCTCGGAACACGCACTCGCGAGCGCCTACCTAGATGACCGGCGGATCAGAAAGGCCATCGAGATATTCGAGCACGTGGTGGCCGTCGAGATGTTGCTGGATTTAGGCGATGAGGATAGGACTATGTCACAACACTTGCTTCAAGACGCGTATAATATGCAACGTGAAAAGCCAGATTAAACTTCATTTAATTCATGATTTCATTTCATCAATTTCAATGACTATATTATTAACTCGATTTCTGTACCATATCCTATTTAAATGTAGGTCGGAATAACCTCTTGTTCGAATCATTAAGCACTGCTTCTAGATTTATATATATTTATAAAACACTTACATAAGATAGATTCGGGTGCAATGTACAGTACATAGATATACATACCTGTGCTGACAGATCCCAAGTCCAAAACTGGCTCGGTATACTGGCTCTAAGCGCAGTACATAGTTCATCGGTCTTGGCGCTAAGAACGGCCCGTGCACCGAAACGTTATATATAGAAATAGAGGACACTGATTTCGCTAGTGACTATATACATTACCCGCGACCTGTTAGAGACAACCCCAGGTTCGGAACTTATGAGAGTTTGGTATCTGAGACCTGTTTTGAGTAATCTCCAGGCTTGGATTGAGAAGTATCTTCGTCTCCTCCAACTAGCTGCCGAGAGACGCTTTAAATCCTCCCGGCCTATTGCGGAGAGACGATTTGCTCAACGCCTTTCTACTGATGCTTTCTATCAGAGAGGGATCTCTAGGTACGCTATAGAGAATGTAGCTAGTTAATGCGGCTGGTGTAATTTGTATATAGTTTTAATTACGAACCTTTTTATATTGTAGGTTATAATAATTTATATATTTATAAATAGTGTTAATAAGTTTAATATTTACTATATTATATTAGGGGTTAGCTGTTTATGACGATTTTATATAGAAGCTGGGATCTATATCGGCACGAGATATACATATAGCTAAAAACTTTTTGTCAGCTTTGCATATTGTAGTATGTATTGTGATGCGAATATTTTTAGCTTATATATAGTATATTATATAAAATTACAAATTTATAAAAATAATTATAGGAAAGTTTTTCGTTTTGTATATTTTTTTGGTTTATAAGAGATTTGGATTAATTAAGTTGTTGTTTGCAAATTTGTAGCTCTATTCGAGGACGTTTTAAAGGCTGTTAAGCTGGTTGTTTTACTCGCTTTTTTGTTGCCGAAATTTGTATTTTATTTTTATAATAATGTTAATTTTTTTATAATAATTCTATTTCCAGTAGCTTTAAACTATTATTTTTAACGATTTTTTAGAAAACTATAAAAGATTAGGAAATAAAGATATTTTAATAAAACTTTTCGATATTAAATAGATATTATTTTTAAAAAAATTTATATTTTTACTAATTTTTAGGTTTTTATATATTTAAATTTAGTTATTTATTGGCAGAAAAATATAATTTTTTATTACGGAATAGGAGTATTATTTTAACGATTAGTTTGTAAAATAGCTGACTTTTTTCTGCTAAGCTCTAGATTTAAAAAAATTTTATTATTTTTTTAATAAATAATTTAGAAATTACGATATTTTTTTTAATTAGTTTAGTTTGCGATTTTACTTTTATTATATTATTTAAAAGCTTTAAAATTTAAACTATATTATATATAATTAGGTAGTAGTTAGGTATTTTTAAATTAATAATATAACGGCTTAACTTGCAACGGGGTATTAAAATTTAAATTAGCGTAATAGATAAAAAGAACGTAGGTAGGAACTTTAATAGCAAGAAAATAAGAATATAATAATATTCTAATAACGAGTTTTAAAAGTTATTTTTTTTATTTCTTTTTTTGTTCTATTTTATTTCTATTTTACTAGTCTTTTTTGTTTTTCGATATATACAGCAATAACTATTACTAGTAGTTATTTTTAATAGTTAGGTATTTTAAATAGATATAAAGGTTAAAAATGTTTATTTTTTTTAATAGCAGTTGAAATTTTTGCTAGCTATTTATATGAATAATTGTTATCGAGAGTTTTAATAGTTGTGGTTGACGTTAATAGTTATAAATGTAAAGAAAAACTGTATATCCGACTATTTTTACTTATTGGCTTCCTTTTTATGCCCTTTTTTCCTCTTTCCCCGGTTTTTCGGGCCAGGCTAATTATAGCTTATACTATCGATTTCTAGACTTGGCCGTATCTTTATATTGTGTAGATAATTTCCCTATGTTAATATTTTTTCTACTTTTATTTATTTTATATATTAGTACTACGTATTGAAGGTATAAATAGTTAAGTTGCAAGTTCGAAAGATATTTTATATTTTAGTTATATCGCTTAAAAAAGTAGTAAGTATAAATAGACGGAAATTTACGTAGTTTAGTATTTAATTTTGCTATTTTTATTATTATAGGTTTGGTATATAGTAATAATTTTTTATATAAATTAATGCGGTTATATTATTTTAAATAGATTTACTTAATAATAGTATATATATTAAAGTAGGGTTTAAATATTTAGCAGCATTTATAGAAGGTAGTATAAATCTTTTATTTTTTTTTGCTTAGCTTTTATAATTTTATAGAATTATTTAAAAAAAATTAAATTTGCTAGTATAGATACGTTTAAATATGGTTATTATAAAATTATTTAGTAATTAGTTTAGTTAGATATTAGTATGGAGGTATAATCTATAAAATTGATACGAGATATACGTGTTAGATTTACTACTTATTGGGACCGATTTAAACCCGATTTTTAAGCTTTTAGTAATATATATATAGACATATTTATTATCCCGTTTTTGAACTCTTTTTTCCTTTTTTTTAACAAATTTGTAAATTTACCAATATTAAATATTCTAATTTTAATTATATTTTAAAACTTTGCTTTACTAGATTATACCGATTATTAAAATAAAAGGTAACTATTTTTATAACGGTAGCGCTAGTTATAAGTATATTAAAATTTCGATAAGTACAATTATTTAATACTATTTTTAATATTAATTCGACTTGCGGCAGGCTTTTGCGACGCTAGCTGTTTTTATAAATAAATAATCGAAGTATAGAATAAATTCGATAGCTATTAGTCGAGGATTTTTGTGACTGTTTTGTTTTCGTTTGTCGAGCTTTTTATACTTTTTGTTTTTTCTATTACTACGGTATATTATGCTATTTTTGATAATGCCGAACGTAATTCAAAAAAGATAGCAGGAATAGGCTAGAAATTAATGGTAATATATAAATTAAATAGATAGTAACTTCGTCGATTTTTCAGTTTTATTCGAGATTTTTTGGATTGAAAGAAATAAAAATTATAGATAAAGATAGCTGCCGTATTTTAAAATATTTTTTAACTAATGTATTTATTTTAATAAATATACTATTAATAACAAATATACAACTAGTTTAGTAGTAATAGCTTTTTTTTTATATACTTTTTAACAAGCCTATTATAAATATATATTAATATATATAATAGTTAAATAATAGTCAAGTCTTATTTTATAAAAAAATATAGTATAGTTTTAATTTATAAATTATAGTTTAACTTATATATTTTATCTATATTTATTTTAGTTTAATTTATATAAAAAATTATAAAAGCTAGTAAAGAGAATAAAATCGAAAGCTTTTGTAGTATAAATATTTGTTTTTTGATTTACAAAGGATAATTGACTATTTAAGTAAGCTAGATCTCTATAAAAACCTTGCAAAAAAAAAAATATATATTTAAAATTCTGCCGGCAAAAAAAATAATTCGAAATATTAGCCCCACCTATCTGCTAATAAGCTTTAACTATTAATAAAAAACTTATACGATAGATATAGACAAATTTAAAAATATTAAAAACGAATTACTATACAAAAATAAGCTATTTATTACTAATATAAATATTAAATATATAGAATAGCTATTAAAAAAGCCTAACTAGAAATTTATATTATTAACTGTTATCGAATTTACGCAGCCGGAGGATATTAACAAGATTATTAACAAAAAATTTATCTAGCAAAAAGAGGTCGTTTAGTATAAAAAATACAAAAAAGGATATAAATTGAGGTAATGCTTCAATTGTTAAAAAATACAGCCACATCGGAGCTTAATATAAAGCAATCATAGCATATAGCTATTATACGCAACAATATAACTCCTAAAATTGCCCTACTAGGACGGATACGAACGCGCTAAAGAAGTGTGCGACATGCTAGGGAACCTACCTATTATAGAGCCTACACTGCCTTACTAGGAAAGGCGAGATGGCTAAAGTCAGGGCCGCTTATAGTATCTGCCCGATATATCACTACGTTCCAGAGAAGCCCACCCAGGACGCGGGAATAAGGGAAGCAAGGGCCCCAAGCAGGAACCTAAACCGGACCAAGGATACCAGGACCACCAAGAGCATATCACCACCCAAGAGGGGACCGAAGAGGGTGAACACGGGAACGACCATCTCTTCCGGCAACAACGAGAACGGACTAGAACTAGGCTCCAAAGGCCAGAAAGCAGTTAGAATTAGGGTACCGAGCAGGCGAATGCTAGAAGACATCGACAACAATTCCCAACTACGACTTAGCAGCAGCCAATACGCAGACGCAGACAGTATCATAGTATTATCATGAATAGTAAACCAACACTCCGCATACTACAGTACAACGTAAAGAAATCAAAAGACATCGTGATGGCTACAATGCTTCGAGACCCAAGGGTATTGGAATATGACATCCTAGCTATTCAAGAGCCATGGAGAAACCCATTTAAAGAAACCACACACCACCCGGCCAAGGGCGAATTCCACCTATGCTACCTCAAGGAGGGAGAAAGATATTAACGTGACTCTTATTACGCTTACGTTGCTAAAGCATTATTTAGCTAATACTTCTACTATATTAGCTCGATTAGAAGTTCTTCTCGTTGGTAGTAAAACGCTTTACGGCAGGGACGCCGTAGCAGCCTAACGGCTTGTCCAAAGTAGTATTTATAACGCATATAGTCTAACTGAGAACGGGGTAATTAATACTCTCTACCGTATCACCTCAAAAACCTCTTTTATTAACAGAATCTTTATTAAGCGGGCTATTAGTAATTTTAGTACTTTTATTATAGATTTATATTAATAATTTATTCAGCCTAGTATTATAGGAAAATTCGTCGTTGCTAAAGATAAGCTTGTTTATAAATATATAGAAAACGTATTTAAAATAGATCGTTTCGTATATTTTATTATTAGAATTTATATCGTTAATATATAGAATAGGCGACCGAGCTTTATATTAATTAAAAAACGGCTAAATTACGTCTTTAAATATATAAACTAATAAGTTAAAATAAAAAGTTACTATATCGAGCTAGCTAAAATAAAATATACTATATTTAGCTAAAATTTAGTTCGTAATGCTGCCGTTATTATTCGAAACTAAAAAAATTAAAAATCGGAACTAATCGGGTTTATTATAATTTATAACAATAACGTATCTAAATAGAATAATACGGATAATTAAATTGAAAAATAGAAAAAATTATTTAAAAAAAATATATATAATAATATAAATACTATTAACTTGTTTACTATCGGCAATAATTTTAAAAATTAGATATTTATATATAACGGTAGCGAAATTAAAAAAATCGAAATATAAAAATAGTTTAACGATATTATTAATACGTTTTTCGATAGTTAAATTTTAGAAAAAGTTTTCGAAATTAATATTAGTAGTAGCATAATTTTATTTAACCTAAGCGTTAAATTATAAATATATATTAGTTTTAAACTATCTAAATTAGTAGCTATATTTATTATTAATATAATAAAATCTGTACTAGTTTTGTTAAAAAAAGCTAAAAAATATATAGATATAATAGTAGATATAAATTAGCTAAGTAGATTTTATTTCGATTTAGTTATATTAAATTTGGTAATTTAATATTTTCCTATTTTTGATTATTTTTTAAGAGTTATAGACGTTTTCGTCCGGCTTTTTGGCGTTAAATATTTATTTTTCGGTAATATATAATCTTATGTTACAAATTAATAATTTTTTACTATAAAAGCGCTACGTATTTTAAATAAAAAATCGACTAAAAACGCGATATAAATAAAAATAGTAGAACTTAAAAAACGCGAAAAGGAGCTGTTTATTAACTCGGCTTTTTTTATAGCGTTGAAAACTTATCTACTAAATTAGATTTTATACGTTGAAATTTTTTCCAAAACTATACGTATTTTAAATAAATTTAATATTTAATAATATACGATTTATATATATTTATATAGCATAAAAAAAAACGTAGCATAATTTATATATTTTACTAATAAAAATAATTAAATTAATTTTTAAAAATAACTTAAAAATAGTTTTATTTTTTTAAATTTACTGCAACGTTTTACTAATATTATATTTATTGCTATTAGCAATATTTTATATAGTAAAACGATTTTAAAACGATATATAGTTAAATATTTTAACAACGATAATAATAATAAAAACTAGCTAAACGAATTAACTTAAATTTTAGCTATTTGCTTTAAAATAAAATACTATCTATTTTTATTTATAATAGATTTTATATAATTAGGCAAAAAGACAGGCTTTTGTATTAAAATTAACGCAGCTTATTAATAGTTTTAAAACAATATATTATATACTATTTTTTACCACTATAGCTTTTTTATATAAAAAAGCTACTGCATACTGTTTTAATTCTTAATTAATAATAAAAACCGAGTATCGGTTTTTTTAATAAATCGATTACTGCAATATTTATAAAACTATCGACTAAATTTATAAATTTGTAAACAATTTCGATTATTGCTACTATTATATATAATTTTTTCATAAATTATATTATTAAATAAAATACCCGTTAATATTAATAATAAAATCGACCGGCGATAACTAAATATAAAAGCCTAAATCGTCTAGAAACCTTAAACGATGCCTAAATTAGTAATCTTGCCGGATAAGTTAAAAACGTTACTATATAAAAAGTTTTCGGCTATTTTAGAAATATATATAGTTTTTATAGATTATTTTTTTAAACTAGGTAGATATTTTTTTATTACTACGAAAATTTCTGCTAGTATTAACTATTAGTTAAAATTTTATATAGTATTAATAATAAATATATTTGATTACCTCATTATTAACGGTTTAATATCTATTATCTATCGATAATTAATTTTATATAATTCTAGTATAGCTTTATAATATAATAAATATAAAAAATTAATATCTACGTAGATTATTTTACGAAATAACGTCGAAATTACGTTATATAAAAAATTTGCCGCTATATTTAGCTTCAATATCGGGATTACTAATAATTTCTATAATTTTAGCAGTTATTCTTTTATAGCATCGAAATTTACTATATAAATTGGTTATTAACTAAACGCTTTTATTTCGGTTAAAAATATCTTTAATTATCCTATTATTGTCTATTTTGCTATAAATATTTATATTAGTTTACTAATAAAAAATAGAATTTTTAATAGTCTATAAATAAATAATAATATTTTATTTACGTAGCTATTTTAAAAAAATCCGTATATATTTATCTGTTATAAAATTGCCGCTTAAATAAAATATTTTATATATAATATATTAGACGTTTATTTTACAACGTAATTATAGAAAAGCTTTTTTTTAAATATCGTAATAAAGTAAAGATTGATTTTAACGCTTTTTTATATTAATTTTTAAATCGATTTAGCTTATATTAAATTTTTAAATATTTATAAATTTCTAGTCGAATATTTCGATATTTTTAGAACTATATTATTAATAGCTATAAAAAAGCTTTATTAAATTTTACTAAAACATTTTGACGTACCTATCGAAATAATTCTGGTTGGCGAGAGTAAAAACGTTAACTTTATGATATTCGAATTTTTAAATAAAAATAATTAAAAACTTCCCCAATTTAAATATCCAATAATACACATAGCTGTTTTAAAAAAAAAAGCATCATTATTTTCGTTGCAAATAATATTATAAATAGCTCATACTTTATATAACGGCGTAAATTTAAAATATATTATATATACTTTTTATTTTTCCTATAATAGCAACGTTCTACCCGTACCGCCCAAATTTGTTCGGTTTATACAACATTTAGCCGACAGCCGTAAGCATAGATACGATTTCTAGCGTTCTATATTGCGGAATTCGTCGATAACCATTATAAGACGTAGTGTTAAAAGTCACGCCGGTCTACAAAAAGTCGCGCCTATTGAAAACTATCGCGCGGCAGAGATTATCAGCGTTCTGTCTCGGAAAAGGGGCGGCAACAACATCACGCAGGTGACTATATTTTCACCACGGCGTACGCTCTAAAGCTAACCACCCCCCCTGCGGCCAATCCCCCTACGACCAGGGGTCCTGGCCTGGTAAGATAACCCTCATCTCCTACCTTCAATCCTCATTTTCTTAACGACCACGCATCGCCTCCTTTTCCTCTTAATATTATTAGAATTTCCAATTCGAATACTATCGCCATATCCTCATATAATCTACAGAAACGCGCGCTCGCTGCGGCGTGCAATGCGAAGCTCGGCACCTCGGTTTCGGCAGCAGCCCAGAAATAAGATATATCACGATCGTCTGTACAGCGGCGACTAGCCGGCGTAGTAACTAAAAAAGAAGCTAATACGAGTTAGTAAGTCTTTTTTTTTTATTTTAAAAAATAATTAGCCTATTAGGCTATTAGTTAAACTAGGTTAAGCTTTGTGCCAGTTTTTGTTAAGTTTAGATTTATAGTTTAGTAAATAATTAATATATCTAGTAGTTTTTATATAATAAAGAAAATATAGTATTAGCGTTTTTTAGATCGAAATCCGGCTATCTAGTCTATTTGATTTCGTATTATTAATTATAGTCAAGTAAACGAGGCTATAATAACTAATATTAATATTTTTTTCGATAGGCTTAAGGCGTTAAAAACGTTTAATATTTCTTTAAACCGTTTTTTTAATTATAACGAAATAGATATCGGTTAAGGCGTTAGAAAAAATTATTAGGTAATTAGCGAGGCTTCTAACTACGTAGTTTTAAAAAAAGACGTCGAAAAAGGCAAATAGATTACTATTTTCGAGTATATAAACGATATTAAAGTAGCTATCTCTTCTTTTTTTATTTTTAAAGGCAAAAAAATACAAATATAATAGTTTTCTAACTATAGTAACCGGAAATATAATAATTAACGTTTTTAATATAGTTTTAAAAAATAGATAAACAATATTATAGTTATAAAATAGCTTAAAAAATATTTTTTACTTTATATTTACGCTAACTATAGTAATAAATAAATAATTTTAGTTTATAATAGCTATAATTTCTATATTAATAATATATTTCTATAGCTTTATATTATAAATAAAATTTAGCTCGTTTTTTATAAATTATATTATAGTTATATAATATAGACGTTAAATATAAAAGTTTTCGGTTTAATAAAAAAAAAGCTGTATCTTTATTTCCGAAATAACGCTAGCTATATATTTAGTTTGAAGTTTTTGAAAAAGAAAGTTATTAAAGCTTATTATAAAACTAAGCAGGATATTTTAATATTAGTTATAATTAAAAAAGCTTAAGCTATTGTTAGTATTTTTTTAAAAGATCGATCGCGGCTATTATTATCGAAATATATTATATTAAAAAATAAAAATATAGCCCGGGCGCTAATTTCTATATTTATTGTCGATAAAATACCGCAAACTTTTAATTAATTCGAATTTTTATATTTATAGCTAGTTAATATGCTAGCAAAAAGGTAAGACTTATTTCGGAAAAGCCGAAAGCTAACTATTACCTACTTTAGTTTTTAAAATCCTACCTTAAAGCTTTTTTTTTTTAAAACTAATAAAACTTTCGATATATAAATCGCTAAAATCGCAGAGTTAGAAGTTTAAAATATATACCTAACTGTTAAATTAGAACAGAAACAATAAAAAAAACGTAAAGCAGTTAAGATAGCGCCGGGACAGAAGTTTATGAAGATTGCAGATATACGGAGGGCTAAACGCCGGCTGCGTAATAGGGTTATATATGAAGATGAGGCATCCGACGTAGATGTACCAGGGAAGGGCACTGCCTTGCCAGAGGGATTCAAAGAGGACCTTACAGAGATAGAGGATTGCATAGAAATCCCGAGTGGCCGCTGAAAAGCTCAAAAATGCAATAAAATTGATGTTGGTGCCCTCGAGTGTGTGTCACCAGGGGTCGGCCAGGGCCCTGGCCGTAGGGGGATTGGCCGCAGGGGGGGCGGTTAGCTTACTGCTGTCCAAATAAACGCGGTCAGGCGACGTCCTCTTCGGTCGAGTCGTCTTGGGGCGGCAGGGGCTGCCGTTCGATATAGACAACATCGTCGGCCCTTGCGCCAACAAGGTGCCAGTACGCGTTCATATAGACGGACACGGCAGCCAAAGGGAACTTCTGGGCGAGGTATAGTCCTAGTACTTCCACAGCTTACCCTTTAAGACCTTAGGATTCGACGAAGTCAAGGAAAACTACACGGACTGGCCGGCGTCGACGACCGACTATTATTGTTATATCGCTTACTAGAACGTCAAATACCACCCTAACAGTCGTATGCAAAATCAGCATATCCAAGTAGGAGTACTCTCGAGAGATATGAACGTTGAGTATAAGGTTCCACTGCACGATATTATCTTGGTAGGAGAGCCTCAATCCGACGGTCGTTTGCCTGTTACCGTGGTTGCAAAACGGGGAGTCTGCGATAAAGACAGGGTAAAGAGTATGTTGAAAACGCTTTGCAAACAGATCGAGGCCTTGACCCTGGATTTGTGAGAGAACCGCGTACGATATGCTGGTAAGTAGATTGAGCAATTACGTTTTGACCCATTGATCTTGAGAAAAGTCCAATCCTTAAAAGACTGGCCTTGTTACAATCCCCGTTACAGGCTCGCCGGCCCAATGTGTTAGCCCAAGAAGAGTGGGGACCAGATTTGTTGGATATGTCCATATCGTTTAGGAACATATGGGATCCACAGACTCGAACGTCGAGCCCATCGAGCCTATTGACTCGAAGGGATAGATCGTCGAGTCCATCTATCACTCATTCCTCCTTTGAAACCAATCTGTATATGATGAACGGGTTTCCCCTGTATCTAGTCACTCCTTTAGTTCTTTCCTTAGCTATCAATCTAACACTCATTCTGCACTGTCTTTTAAGATAACGCATCTTCTTACGTGACGTGACGGTGGGAGCCACGCATAAGTCTCCTAACGAGCATCCCTTAGTCGCCCCTGTTGTTACCTGCAAATCAAGACCCCAGCGTGACTGTGTATCCTGAGGGATAACAGGCTCCTTACACTCTGCTCCACCGTGACAACCCCATCGGGACTTTAGCAAAACCTACAACGCCTAATATTTGGGGCTGTGCCTCCGGCCCCTTTTTGAATCCGACTGGATCCGTGTGGACACGTATGAGAGCAGTGCCAATCCTGTGCGCCGCCTTTGTCCGCTCTACGATCTATCTAAACGGAACCTAGCCTACAGCTATTCCGACAAGTTGTTTTGTCAGAAGAACATCACGCACCATTATGCCAGATTGTTCCACGAGCAGTTGATCGACGACGACAAAGGGTACGCATATAGCTATGATGACTTGAAGCTGAATGCCCATACGAATACCGCTGGTTTGATTTCAGGAGCGCAGCCCGTTTCCCTTGACATTGTCATCAATACATAGTCAATTTCGACCTTCCTTGCAAGCCCGTCGCGGAAATGCTTGCACCACTGAACCATGAGACACAAGCTGATGAGCGTGGAGACGTTGGAGACATAGTACCACGCCTGCTTCTATGACGAGACACAAAATCCCAAAGGGAGAACTGGTCATCGTGCATGATCCTTGTTTCAAATAGCGGAAGCACTCCTCAATATCTTGATCCCGAACAACTCAGTCCCGAGCCTGAAAACGATGTATACATCAGGAAACACTGCACAATCTTATCCCGTAATGGCCCAGGCGAAAACGAAAAAAGAGGCGTTTTCCCCGAGACATTATCAGGGGGCTACTGGGAGAATGTATTTCCTTTCTCCGGGACCGGGCCCTGAAGGCACCATAAAAGGTCGAAGGATCCCCCTTCTTCTTCTTTTCTCCTTTTTCCATTCTCTTCTTCTAGCTTCTGGCTATACAGTTGTCAATCCAATATATTATCACATAATGTTTTCATCGTTTGAGTTTCTATGGGTTAATCTTGACTTAGAACCTTCCTATAAATATATACCTCACTTACCATCTCGCAATAGCTACGCAAAGGAAAACAATGTTGATCAAATAGATCCCTGGATCTCCAATCTGACACATTCATCAGATTTAGCAAACTCGGGTAGTTTATACCAAGACCGAGAAGATTCTCCATAGCCTTTCTTACCACGGGATTCCATCTTAACTCTTGATAATCTTGCCTAAACTGAATTTCTCGAATCCATTAGCCCCATCTCGATCAACAAATTCACCGACGAGGAGCTCCTTAAATTCTTCGAAGAAAAATCCAGGACTCCAGTACCTTGTGAAGCTGTCACAGACACCAGCCCCTTAGCAACCACGTCCGATCCTATTAGCCTCATTAACACAGGGTTATATAGATCCCTCAAAAAACGGCTCGAAACTCCAATATTCGGTCAACCTGCTGCTAACACTAGCCCCCAAAAAAGCCCTGACAACTCTGTCGATTTTACGATAGATAATTGCCCTAGTTCGAGCAAATATACTAGGCATTCTTTTAAACGTAAAAAGCCTTGCGTCGTGTCTGTGTCCCGTAAAAGGAAATTTAGAGTTACAGCTAAAAAAAATACGGTCATTAAAAAATGCCACAAAAACGATGCAGGTACACGCTTCGAATATACTAACTACCGAAGCAGCTTTAGACCAATATAGACATTTAAATGGATAAAGCGCGAGGGGAATAAGGGTAACTGGGTGACCTTGCCGCAGATAGGGCAATATAACCTATTTAGCCTTTTTTAAGATAGATCCTAGTAGCCTATTAATTTGGGTGCGACCGGAAGCGGGTGACCTTTTGTGCATCAAGTAGAGTCAACAGGAGCACAAGTTCGTTAGTATCGACTTTGCCGGCTGCAGGAAGTATTCGGTAAGTGTGGACAAAATAAGGAACTTCTTGCTTAATGAGGGAAAGCCGGCGCAGTTTACATATTGGCAATATTGCGAACATGGGTGCAGTAGCTGTGCGAGGCGCACGTTATATAAGCTATTTATGAGTTGATATTATCTCTTGAGGTTGGCCAGATATTACTGTGCCTTTCGTCATTAGGTCTATCAATCTCAAGCTCGTTACTACAGGAAGATTTGGTAACTTCAACTTTGTTGCCTCTGTAATTATGTAGTTATTTCTTTACTCAATTATAAATCCAATCACTCTGTCGTACCTCCTTGAGGTTTAATGGACCAATACCTCCTAACGACTCAGTCACACAAAAGACTCGACTCTTCTGCTATTTTCTACAATCATTCTGTTAGGACCGTTATCCCGAAAATACCAGGGACGATCGCTACTCCTATAGCTTCAGGTAGTCAACTCGGTGATTAGTCCATAGTCCTAGTCCATGTCCATGTTCATGTTCTCACGCTTCTGCGCCCTAAGGACCGAGCAGTTCTTGAGATAACAGGTTGTTAATTTCTTAACGTAAAACTCCCACGAAGCGCTTCGTAAGAGGAGCCATTAATTACTACTATGGCCGCGAGGGCTAACTGCCAACTTCATAGACATCATCCTATGAGGAACCCATTAATAGTAGAGAACAACAATAACGTCACTCAGAGTCATCCACCCTTGGTACTATTATGTAACGAGCCTGTTATCTCTCGGGATACATAGTCGCGTGGGGGTCTTGATTTGCAGGTAACAATAAGGGCGACTAAGGGTTGCTCGTTAGGAGACTTATACGTGGCTCCCACCGTCACGTAAGAAGATGCGTTATCTTGGGGACAGTGCAGGTGAATAGGATACAGTGTTGTAAGATTGATAGCCAAGGAAGGACTAAAAGAGTGACTAGATACAGGAAATAGTGCTTGTATATATATATCCACAAGGGAACCCTTGAGACGTTGGAGTCTTGAGCAATCGCTGCGATCGACGCCGACCACAGCGATCGCTTCAATTGCTGTCGATTGTGTCGACTGAGGTCACGTGAGTCCTCAGGTTCCGTTCTTTGCATATGTAAGTATCCGTATGGTTCCACACACACTAGGCCCCCTTCTGGGCCCGTCGTCCTGTTGGTTTGTGACATATGCTCTAGTTAATATCCACTACTTAAGATATAGCCCTACAATCTACTTAAGCTACCCCATGAGGCATATTAAATTTATGTCTATTGTGATTAGCAATTTTCTTCATGTTATATCGACCAGGCGATTTGGCGAGATCATACAGCAAAGGTTTCAGGTGAAGTATTTTATATATACACATAGTTATGTTAATAGATAATTCATTCCTTATAATTGTCTTGCCTTAGAGAGTAAAACGAGCGTTTTAATAAATATATACATAAGGCTTATAGGAAGACCTTAACGATGAATGCTAATGTCTTAACTATGTTCCACCAATGTTTCAGTCATTCCGACAAAGGGACACACAGAATGGGGCATGCAGCATGGAACCAACAACAAAAGTTAACTTGGGACGTGCAACCCTCGCGCTCTCCTATGTTCATGACCCTGACGTGCCCCTGCTCCTCAATCTGTAACGAGCGCTGTTATCCCTCGAGATACACAGCCACGCTGGAGTCTTGATTTGCAGGTAACAATAAGGATAACTAGGGGTGCTCGTTAGGAGGCTTATAAATGCTCCCACCGTCATGTAAGAAGATCCGTTATCTTAAGACAGTGCAGGTGAATAAGATTCAGAGTAGGAATGATATTCAATGTAAGATTGATAGCTAAGGAAGAACTAAAAGAGTGACTAGATACAGGAAGATGTTGGGATCTATATATCATGGAGGGTTCCCTATCCCAGGGTTGAGTCGACGAAGTCGACGATCGATCCCTTCGACCGTTTGGAGTCGACCAAGTCGACGCTCGATCGTCTCGACGGGTGAGTCGACATGATCGACGCTCGATTGTCCCGACTCCCAATTGAGTCTTATCCTGGTTATTGTAATGACAGATCATGCAATAAAACAGAAACGCCGTTTTCGCGGGTTAGGCCGTTCAAATGGGTCGGACGACCCGTTGGTTTGTAACACAATCCCAACCCCAACAGCTTCTATGCTCATTCTGCTCTATACATTTATAGCCTACAATTTCATATAGGCTACGATAACTAGCAGAAATACTAGTATACCAACGCAAAGCTTCTCTAAGTCAATAGATACACGACGGTGATCGATCGAGGACTTAGAATTCTGGTCCTGTTCCCATTAGCAAGTGTTATTGTCTACATTTTCTCCCAAAATTACATGCCTCAATCACGCGGGCCCAGGGGGTGGTGAAAGCCGGCGCAAGGGGCTTATAGAGTTTGTCGGAAGAGGCAGGTTCAAACCAGATGGTAAGGCCGCTGTCATCCTTTAGAGAGAACGGTTTATGAATCACGCCGTGACCAGAAGGTGTCGTGACGAATATCATGGGACCCGCCTTAGTCATAACAGTCTCAACTTGAAGAGCGTCACCGTGCATGCTAGGTAGGTAAGCAATTCCGATGTGTTAGCTCCGTGGCCTATCTTATATCATAAGAAACTCACTTGTGTTGAGTGCACGAAGGGTCTTTCGGCGTAGTTGCTTTAGGCATCGTAGCGGCTTGGCTTTGTTGAGAGAAGGCAGAGAGATGATGAGAGCTTGCAGGGATGTTGGGTATGTGTAGAGATGATGAAGAGAGAGTGAAGGGATGGGGAAGGGAGCGAGGAGAATGTTTTATACCTCGACCTGGAGAACGGATAATTGAAGACCCTACCCTCCACCGCTCTAAGGAAACGCCTTGCGAGTGATACTACCTTAATCTTCTTCTTTCGGACCCGACTTGCTCATAATCTGCCTCGCCTGACGAAGAAGCGTGCGGGCACATGCTGGCTTAGGTCCAGAAATAGGAACAAAATATCTTACAATATGGAGCAATACAGCCTCATCACTTCGGAGTGACCGATGACGGCGGTGGATTTGCCTCCCTATGCGTCACAGACAGAGGAGTGGGTTGTGTTCAAGAATAACGTCGGCATGAATGAATTCAAGAGAGTCGCGTGCCACTGTTTATCTCACCGGCTCAGGATAGTGGAACTACAGCGATACGATACCCTGCGCGCCATTGGTGATCATCCCAGCCCCGTTCAGTTCCTTGTCGATCAGCTTGAGAGCAATGCAACGAGATCTCAGCAAGTCATGAAGGAGTCGAGGATATGTCTTTCGGCAATCTTGGATGATGTCATCTCTGGGTTGTTGCGAGAGACGGAGACACAGGCCGATCTATTCCGACAGGTTATTTACGCTACGAAAATACCCGCCCCGCTTCCTTTTGACGCTGTACCTGCGAACAACAATGTGATCATCGGTTTGACATTGCCCAGCGGGCCGGAATGCAGCACATGCCACGGAGAGCTCGAGGGCTGCCGAACTGTCAAAGCCATCAAGGCCAAATACATTGGAGAACGCCCCACACGTGACCACATATGTCTATAATATAAGATAGCTTTACCTCCCACGAGTAGTTGGGAGATGTTAGACCTCAAGATAATAAACGGGATACCCATGTACCATTCTTGATACGAAGTAATGCATATAGCAATTGTGGACGTGTGTCGCCTGTCTTTCTCCCGAGTGCTACTGTCTTCGATCGAGCCAACCATATTGACAGCTTGTTTGTGAAACGTGCGACCTAGCCAACCAATATGGTCACTGTCAAGGGCATGGAGATGATGGTTCTTAGAGCACCCTTCGTATCTACGGCCTTTCTGACCCTCGTAGTATCTGCCAAGGGACTTTACGATGGTCGATGAGGGGGGAGAACTGCGGTAAGCCAATACCCCGAGATGTTGACGTTACCGGTAGCATCTAATATGATAGAAGGACACACTTGGATATGTCACAAGGACCCCAATCTTGTAATTAGTCACTTTTTCGTTCTTTCATTAGCTATCAATCTAAGCACTGTTCAACAGTCAAAACCTGTTTTTTAAGAGAACGCATCTTCTTACTTAACAGTAGGAGCCTCGTATAAGTCTCCTAACGAGCACTCCTTGGCCGACCTTATTGTTACCTACACATCAAGAACCCCCGACGCGGCCATATATCCAGAAGGATTTCTGGCTCGTTACATCTATGCGCCTCATGAGAGAAAAGGAAAAGAGAAAAATTGAAGCTTTGTTCTAGAAGACTATTTTACCTACAACAATGATTTTATAATTACATTTATACATCATATAAGTGGTTTTTTATTGAAATTTATGCCACTATGTTACTAAATTCCTCTTTCTACTTATCTAAAAACGTTGAATATTACAAACATGACAAAGTCTTTTTGGATTTACTGAGCTGCAAACGGACTATCAGTCTTAATACTCAAAATTCAGCTTACTCCTCCAGTATTCGCCGATTAAAGTTGGAGCGAGAATATTCTCCTCTACTTCCCACGTGCGTTTTTCGTCCTCGGCCCAATTACCTTCCCACTGCACTTCATATTCAATAAGCTTAACCCCATAACGTTGAACCTCGCGGTGGCGCAGTAGCAGTTCAACTTCAAAAACGTCCTCATCGGGTTGGCTAGACTTTGACTGACTCTGTGGAATTTCAGGAGTTCCGGCTTGAACGGGATATTTGGCTGGCTGGGTTTCGTAAACTCTTTGTGTTTGGTTTGATCGTTTCGAGGGGGGCATGATCAGCTCTGTATCTCGCTTCCTTTTGATCAGCTTCATACCCCCCATAGCCTTTTCAGTTGGATTTGAGCCATTGTTCAAAGGTCTGATCTTCTCAGTCCATCGCTTAATTGAGCTTGGATGTACTTCCTGTTCCGGTACGGGACATAATTCGCCATCGATTAGATAATGCTTTTTACCATCCAGCATCTCTTCTCCTATGATCTCATGCCCTCGTTTTGTCGGTAATAATTCGATGTGCTCTTCAGAAAGGATGGTGTCATTACGTTCGAAAGAGTTTCCTTCTACCCTCATGTCGCAAAGGTCCGCGTAAACTGTTGGCTCGCCTTCTGCTATAATTACCGAGGAAATAGGCTGTGCGATTTGTGAGTCCTGATTTTCATCGCTAGCCTCCGGGGGATCTACATCGGGGACGTCTTCTGGGACAATGGCCATGAGCTGCAGGAGATTAACTGAGCCGGTTTGATTGATCTGAACAAGGTTGGTGGTTTGCTCGACGTCGTTACTTCGAGAAGTGTCTTTAAAATGAAATTAGCCGAGCTCTAATAAAAGAATGTATTGGACGTCTTATTACCTTGAAAACTATGTTCAGTTACTACTGATGGCGAGCGGGAAATTGGTTGTTGTCGGTGGAGAAATCCTTCTGTCTCATCCGCAGACTCTATGCATTTGGCAAATTTCGACGGATTTTCTTCGGGAGGAGGTAGGTTGGTGTTGCGTTGACCTTTGACTCTGACGGCCCTATTAGGTTTTGACTTTGCTTTATCATAAGCCGCTTTGTCAAAAGCCGGCTGGAACTTGAACACCATTATTCATAAAGACAAGTTATAAAATATAAGTTCTAGGAGTTAGGTGGGAAGAAAGTATCTACAAAGAGAATTTAGGTTGGGCGGAAGGTCAGGTATTTATATCCTCTGAAAGGTGCGGCTATCTACATTATCTGTCTTGTTTCCCTAAATAGTAACCTGAGGGCAATGTCTAAAATGGTATGCCTCGCAACATATCCACGGTTCTACTTCTAAAAGAGGCAGTTCTGAAATAACCCTGTCAGGTAATTCTTCCCTAATATGGTTCTATTGGGCTAAGCGATACTCAAAGGGGCTATTTTACTCATAATTGAGTTCATTCAAATTAGTAAGTGAAGAAAAATATTTTACTTGTATAGTGTCCCTTCACAAGCAATCCTTCGTGTTCCATTCTTTTCTGCTGGTATACTTCCAGCATTTCCTTATATATTGATTGTATTCCTGTTTGGCCCCCGGCGGTTGCGGCTCGAGACCGCTGATAACTATCAGCTCAAAGATCCCAAGGGCTCCCGGCCCGAGAGGAAGTAAAAAGGCCTATCCTTCGTAATTCTCTCTTTTCTGAAAATGCCCAAATGGATGTCTTCACAATCGTGAAGTACGTTGCGGCTTTCACAGCTGAGTCCCGAGTGAGCCTATGACAAAAGGGGCATTGTGGTTATTACCATTGTAGGAAAATCAAACGCGAGGTAGTTAGCTACATTAATGGGAATCTAGCTAGCTTTAATTTAAATATCAACGTTATGTGACGTCCACCAGTTTTCGCTCATTTCCGGTTTCTCATTTGCAAATCCATCCTTCTAGAGGCGGCAAAGAGTAAGCCATACTCTTCAGGAGTCACCTACAGGTGTCTTGCGATTTTTTATCCCTGAGGATACACAGTCACGTTGGGGGTTCTTGATTTGCAGGTATCAGTAAGGCGAGTCAGAGAGTGCTCGTTAGGAGGCTTCTACGTGGCTCCCACTATCAAGAGGATGCGTTATCTTAACTGTTAAACAGTGCTCAGATTGATAGCTAAAGAGCGAGCCAGAAGAGTTACTATGTACAGGAGGGTTTTTCCCTTTATTTGCTGAACCTCAGTGGAGCCTAGATGTTGAATTCTAGACAATCGAGGTATTCGATGCCGATTACAGCCATCGCGATAATCGCTGTCGATTGAATTGATTGTGGTCATGTAAAGTTTGTCTTAGGTTCCGAAGGCCGCATATGTAAGTATTCGTCACACTAGGCCTCCAGTTGGGCCTATCGTCCTTCGGTTTGTAACAGCTTCGAACATGCTTGGTTTTAGGATAAGGATGGGTAGGCATACCTGAATCTCATATGTCATGAATACCAACTTTTGCGAGAAGGCAGCTGTTCAATCTCATTCATATTTAACCATACATCTACCCTGGACACAGTCCACAGCCTAGGTGCCCCTAAAGAGTAACGTAGGGACAATTCCTAAAAGGAATTAACTCGTAGTATACTTAACGCTCTCATTGCCTGAAGAGGCAGTTCCAAAGTGGCCTGATCAGGTGATTTGAAATTTCTCACTGTATAATAAGGAACACATGCTGCGTAGCCATCGCTACTCATTCGCTCCTTGGTGTTCCACTTTCTTCTACCAGTCATCTACCGGCACCTCCTCATTGATTGATTGTTCTATAATGGCTCTTACTATCGTTTAGGCATCGCCGTTGCCCCTATAGTAATATAATGATTAATGATAACGAGTTTAATAATCTTATTAAACTTCACGGCTGTACATGAGATAGAATCGCCTGTCTGTCGTACCTTCATCTATTCTGTATCTGTCCAACTAGATGTCTTCTTGAAGAACTTTATGTCACATAAGGATAGCATACTTAACATGGCAACGCCACTGGCATGCCAGGGAGGGCTGTCATGCGCTGCCATAGTAAAAGATTATGTAGTTGTTATAGAGGTGCGAGTATCACCTCCTCGCGGGTATCACGGGTACATATTCCAGCCACCTTCGAGATGCAGTTACCATACATAAGAGACAGCGTTAACTCCTAGATGCGGATTGGAGGAGCAAAACCTTCGAGACCCGTTGAGAATCATTCTTGGAATTGAAGTAATTCCAAGCTCTGTTAGCATAGCCCTTCGTTAGGCTTCCGCAGCTGAGTCGCGGAGGAGCTTGTTACAAAAAGGGCATCGCGATGATTACCACATCAATAATATCAACCGTAAGGTAGTTACTTGCATTAAAAACTCTCTAGATACTTCGAATTAATAATTTATGTCAAGTAATGTAGGCTAGTTTTCGGTTACCTCCGGTTCATGATTTTTGAACTCGTTCTTCTAAGGGTGGCAGAGAGTAAGCCGTACTGTTAACTATTTGATCTACAGGTGGCTATTAATAAAAGCTTTCTGCATATCAGCTACTAAGCGAGCTTTTGGAAATAGTGAGAAGATCTCGTATAGGTCCTGATCTGCGAGACTAGACCTTTTTTGCCTGGCGATAATGACTCAGGAGCTAACATTTATAGCGAAGTGCAAGAGGACGGCAAATGGTGTTACTACTAATAATGTCGGTGGCCTGGTTGTTTAAAAACCTTGTGTTGGTTTCTAGCTTAACAACAATCTCAGCCGCTTCGAATTTCGCTTAGCCTGGAAATAGTACATCTCCCATTAGGTATGAGCACTTTAGCTTTCAAAATAGTCAGCCTATGAGAAGCGGTTATTGCTATCTATTCCTTCAGCATACAATACCTGAGCGTGGTTTTCAGGGGCAAAGCGAGAGTACCATTAGTCCGCAAATTAGGACTAGAAATTCTGACACATCCTTTTAGTCATTTCGGATACTCGGTCAAAGATTAACGTGACGGAAGAAGTTGTTAAAAGTGCTTCAAGGATCTAGAACCGCTCGTATATAGCCCAATCAGCCCGTTTTATGATATCCTGGTTACCCTCAACAGGAGACATGCAACAGACAGCTCGATTTCCGCCTCGGCAGAGCTTGGAAGGATGATCAGGCGATCGGAATTGAAGATCTAACAACCCGGAAATGACCGAAGGTTGAACCATCCTTTTTGAATGATTATCAATGGACATACTAGTATTCCTCATGATATACCTGACTTCAGTGAGTCATCTTTCTATCTGTTAGTCGTGTCTGAGATGGAATAAGAAGCATGGGCAATTTTGATACATGTGATTATTGAATTTTGATTTGGATTAGCTAGCTATATGATATGGATCTAGCTCCTTTATAAATGGCTATTGCTAGTTGGGAAGAGAAAACAATTGCACAAAAAATATGAAATTGTAAAACTTCGTCGAATATTGCGACTGAGAAGTTGTACTTGCGAAAATTAGACTGGCAGTTGAGGACATAGCGAAAACGGTCGGACATTGAAACGGATGGCACAGCAGAAACGGTCCGGTAAATCGCAACGTTCCGTTTGCCCGGCAGAAAGAGGTACGTACCTGGCAGGTGGGGGCGGTTAGCATGGACTCAAACATGGCCGTCATTTCCGGAAGAGGAAACCGCCAAATCTGGAAGTCATTCCACCTGGAAGAAAATAACTATTATAAATTATATTAATAATAAAATAACTGTTAATTTTAGTATTTATATTATTAAAATATCGAATTATTTTTTGGATTAACCGTCGACATTTTATAATTGTCTTTTGTCGTTTTTTATCTATTAATTAGCAATTTGCTCGTTTAGCTATTTTTTTAATATTTTCTTTTTATTAAATATTTCTTTTATTTATACATATACGTTATATTCCTAATTATAGCATTATTACTGTATTATAGCGGTTTTAATATTGTAAATAATACTAATCTTTAATTTTAAAATGTTTTTCCTTTAATATTATAATATCGTTGCTTTATATAATTTCTTATAGTTTATATAAAATCGATTATTTTTGCTCCAATTTTATAACTAATAAATAACTAATGTTACCGACTAAGCGTTTATTCTTAGTTATATTTTCTTAAAATATCGATATTATATGGCTTTTTATGCTATATATCGTTTGTAATAATTGTTATTACAATTGGTCCATTTAGATTTTGCATAGCAGGATAGTTTGTTAGTTTAGTGCCATTCTTCTATTTTTATATTTATATAATCTATACGCTTTATTAATATATTTCAACTATTTCGGTATATTATAGTTTTAATTTAAATCCTTCTTAAAAATCGTAAATTTTCGAAAATCTCTTTAAGCAATTTTTACTAGTTTTACCTATTTCTTTATATATAGTTTTTTTATAAACTACTTTTATAGTTTTCGTAAAAACTATTAGTATTTAATTTTGCTATAGAAATAAATTAAATATTAGCTAATAAAATATAAAATCTATAATATTATTATATATAGCTTATATTTTAAATTTATTCGTTTATTATCCGATAGTAAATAATTTTCGTTAACCTTTCAGTTTTAATAGATATTTTTAATCGTTTTATCGAGGTTATTTTAGATATTTAGTTTTTTACTAATAGCTTAATTAGTAGTATATTTTTCCTATTATTTTTAGATAAAAAGCTTCTATATTATATTTTTTTTTATTTTTTCTAATTATTTATAAATAATAGATTTATCCTATAATTTTTGCTTTATTAGTATTTTATTTAATTAGGTATTTATTTTATGTTAAATCTTGCTAATAGAGCTTTTTATTATAAATTTGCCGTTATTGTTAAATATAGCGTTATTGTTGTTTTTTTTTAATATAATATCAAACTTCTACTATCCGGCTAGGTATTTTTCGTAAATTATTGACGTATAATATATATATTTTTAAGCGATTATTGCTCGGGATTTTGTAATTTTTAGATATACTAAATAGGCTTTATTTTTAAAAATATATTGCTAATACTAATTATTTAAATTTTCCGATTTTAATTATTGGGTATTTGGAATAATTGTTTATAGTATAGCGATAAATATTTGTTTTTTATATTAAGTAGTATTTATATTTAGCTTTAGGATTTTTAGACGTGTCGTTTTTTTTTTGCTACGGCATTTGTTTTTATAGTATCTTTTTTGCCGTAATTATAGCAAATAATATTGTTTTTATTTTTAGACTTTTTCTAACTTTTGTTTTTTTAAGTTATATCTAAGTTTATAGATTTTAAATATATATTATAAAAAGTATTTTCGTTACGTCGTCGTTTTTTATTGGTTTTTCTAAAGAAGAACGTCGACTGGTTCTTTTTTTATTATTGCTGTTTATATTAGTATATATTAATATATATAGTTTCCGTTTAATATTCCAAAAAGTTGTTGTTTGCTTTTATTTTATAGAGTTTATTTTTGATTGATTTTTTTAAGCTTTAGTAAAATAAGAAGATTTTGGATTTATCGTTTATATTAAGTCGTATAATAATTCGTTAAAAGTTTGCTATATAAGTCGAAGTTGTTTTTTTTTGCGTAAGTTTTAAAAATTTTTGCTGAGCTTCTTTTTTTTTTTCGGGGTCGAGGTATAGAAACTTAAGTTACGCTTCGAAATTTTCGAAAGATAAAAATATAAAAACGGTTTCTAGTTTCTATTATACTTTAGTTTTTTTTGTTATATTAGCAAAATATAGTTTAAACTATACTAAAGCTTTTTTTTTTTAGAAATAACGCTATATAAATAATACGTTTAATATTATTATTGAAATTTAAAGTATAATATTTTTAGTATATTTTAATTTAAGTAAAGAAGCTACGTATATTTTCTAAGGTTTTGTTAAAGAATTCTGGTTTGCTTATTTTTAAATATTAACCTTTTTCGATAAGGGTATTGATAATATTTTCGGCTATTTAAAATGTTTTGATTTATTTTTCTAGTTACTAAATATAGACTTAATATATATTTATATTATTGTTGTTTATTTTGGCTTATTGTTTTAATTATTTTTTGAAACTACGTATTTTATTAATTAAATTATCGTATTTTTTTTTAATAATTCGAAAATCGGCTTTGCTTTCGTTATTTTGATCTATTTTTTTAGCAAATTTTTTTTAAATTAGAAATAAGAAGTTTTAAGTTCCGGATATATTATTCAGCTATCATTAAAATAGCTAATTAAATAAAAATTATTAAAATATAACGATTTATTTAATTAATAGTTATTTATATTAATTAAGTTTATTTTTAAAAATAAAAGTTAGTTAAATTAATAATAATATCGATTTACAATTATAAAAAAGAATAACTAAATATTTATAAATATTATTACGTAGAATAGTCATTAGGAGTTTTTTTCTATTTAATTCTAAAAAAATAAAGAATATTTAGATTAATAACTAAATAAAGGAGTTACGGAAAAAAAAGAAATGCTATAGACTATATATTTCAATCTTTTTTTTAGTATTTCTTTAGATTACTGATCCTGTATTAATCTAACTCACGGGTTATCGTGGTGAGCTACTGACTTGGATTATGGATCAGTCACTGATCCTATATTGATCCAAGGTCACGTAACTTCCTTGCTTAATCTTTCTATCCAAGCGTATATAAATATCCATAGGGTTCTACACACACTAGGCCGGGTCATTAGTCCTGCTGGAATGTTAGTTTGTAACAAAGCGTTATATATAGTTTTATTTATATCGACCTATAGCTTATATATTATAAATACTTTATTTTTGCACATTGTTATTGTGTTAAAGCTTTGCTTTTATTGACCTATGGTATTGCGTATTTCTCTAGTATTAAAAAATCGCCACTTCTATTGATATTAATTGGGTTTATCAAACCTATAAGTATCAAAAAGTCGCCACTTCTACGGATATTAATTGGAGTTGTCTACCTCTATTATATATATATTTTTAAGTATTAATTAAAATCGCTCGTTTCTATTTTGGCATTAAAAGATCGCTATTTTTATTTTACGACATTAATCTAAAATCGCTGCCTTTAAAATCGATAAATTTAAGCTACTATAAAACGTAGTAATATATATCTACTATTGCCGTTATATTATGCTTTTTTTTTTATACAAATTAATATTTTTTATACCTATTTCTGCTATATATTGTTATTATATTTAGTAAATATTTTACTATATAATAGGTACAAGTTTTTATTACTATATAAATTAAATATTTACGTTAAACTTTTGTCGATGATTTTAATATATAAATAATCTAATTATACGTAGATTATATTATTAAAATTAATCGTTTTAGTTAAATATTTTTTGCTATATAATAAACCTTTATTTTAACCATTGCTGTGTATTGTTTATATTTCGTTTTTTTTAACTTTCTACTATTTATTAGCTAGCTTAAATATAAAATATAAAAGCTTTTTTTTAAAAACAAATTATATATTAACAATAACGCCTTTAATAATAATAAAGCTTAATTTTTAAATATATATAGCTATTTCGACTTTAAAATATAGCTTATAATATGTTTCTTTTTCGCTAATTTTACTATTTTTAATTATATTACTTTTTTTGCTACTTTTGACTATATATATTATAATTTTAATAAACAAATTTATATTACGAAAAAATTCCGTACTTTCATTTTTAAAAATAAAAGTAATATATATATATTTTTTATATTTTAGGAAAAAGTTAATTAAAAAACAAATATTATAGCATAACTAAAGGCCTTACATATCCAAAATCTTTATGTTGTATTATCGAAAAAAATATAAACAAAATTAAATAATAAAAAGTTACTATTTAATATTTATAATAAATTTATTTTATTATTACTACGTTTTATAAATTATAAAGCTCTAAATATTAGATTTAAGCTTTTTATATTTTAAAATAACATTGCTATAAATCTTAATATTATTAATATTAATATAATTATCTATATATTTAATATTATATATATAACTATAAAATTAATTTAAACCTTTAAAAGGTAATATATATTATTAACTAGATCTATTAAACGCTTTATTCGTCGCTTAAATCGCTAATATAAATACTATAGCAATATTATATATTAAATTATTAAATATAACTTATTATTATATAGTATTTACTTTTAAAAATATAGTAATATAGCTTTTAATAATTTTAACAATAATTATACTAATAATTAATATTTATTAATAGCTACTAGCTTTTTATTTTATTTAATTTAACGCTTTTATTAAAGAGTATTTTATCGATATATTTTAATTTTTATTACAAAAATAGAGAAATTGGGTCAATTCGCATTAATTTTATTATTTCTAATAAATTCGCCAAAATCTAACTTCTAAAAAAAGAAATAGTTACAAAATATAATAAATTTACTTTCGTAATAGTTAAAATTTACTAATACGCAGAAAATTCTTTATTAATAAGTAAATAGCAGGATAAAGAATTTAAATTTATATAATACCGCGTGCTTTATAAGTGCTATATTTACTTACTTTTCTTCCTTTAACTTAATATTAATTCGTTAACCTTACATATTAACTGCAATATTGTTGCTTATATATGCACCTTCGTAATATTTTTAATCAATAGCTTAAAAAGTAATTAAGCCAAGTTTAAAATAAAACAGCAATAGTGTTAATTTAATTTATCGGCACTTTAATATTTAAAAAAACAAACTAATATATTATTTAAATTATATATTAACAAAAGATTAATATAACGATTTATAAAGCCAGATTTTTTTTAAAACCGCTTTTAAAAAACAAACGGTTTAAAACGCACTTTTGCTTTATTAATATATTTAAAAATTAGTAAAAGATTTTTTTATTAAAAAACAAACAATAATAAATTTTTTTTTAATTATTATTATAATTTATAACAATAGTATTAAAAGGTTAAAAAAAATACCATATAATATTAGGTATAATTTCTTTAATAATATCTTTTAAAATATAGCTAATATAATAAAATATCTAGAGTTAAAATAACCAAACTTAAATAATATATTTAAATAATTAATAAAATAAATAAAAACAAATAATAATAACAAGTTTTTATTACTAATTTTATGTTTTAAATATTAAAAATAGCCAAAATTATTCCTCTATCGATTTTTTAAATTTTTTTTATTTTTAAAAAAATATCCTTTTATAAATAAACAGATTTAATAAACTTTAAAAAACTTTAATAATTAACCTTTAAATTTAAAAAGCTAAAATATTATAAAAATAAACTACTATAAAAGCTAAAATTTAAAAAGTTTTAAAAATTTATAAAAAACTTTTAATAGCTTTATAAAATATAACTAAAGTTTATACTATTAAAATCTAAACTATATTGCTATAAAAAAACGTAATCGCCGTATAGCATTATAAAGCTTTATTATTATTATTAGCTACTATAAAAAATATTATATAATAATACTGCTATTAATTATAAAATAATATCCTATAATTTTAATACCCTTTTTAGCATTAATACCTAGAATTTTTAGATAAAAATTAGCAAAAATAAGAAAAATTGATCAAATCAAGAAAAAACCCCCCCCAAAAAATAGCTTAATTAAAATTCAAACCTAAATTTTCTATAAACTATATATCTTTATATTAAAGCGATAGCTGCTTTAATACAAAATTATATAATACTAGTAAATAAACGTTATAATTACTAAACTATTAAATTAATTAATTGTTAATAAATTTACTATTAATCGTAATTATATATTTTATATAAAAAATAGGTTTTTTTCCTTAAAAACTATAAAATAATATAACCTAGCTAATTATTAAAAATAAGCCTATTTAACCATATTTAATAATTTAATAAAGCTATTAGCTAGTATATTTGCTATATTTAAATAAAATATAGCAATAATTCTACTATTAATATCCTATTAAACGTATTAAAAATTTACTAAAATATATTTTATACAATTATAATATTTAAAGTTTTTCAAAACCTTTATAACCTTTATATTATTAAAAAATATAATAATTAGTAAAATAATTAATTACCTAATTTTTTAATAAAATCTTCGTAACTATTTTACTTTATAAATAGTTTTTATAAAAGTTATAAATTTAGCTTTTAAAATCGATAATATAATAATAAAAACTTTTTTTAGTTTCTAAACAATAATAACATCGGCAATAATTACTAAATATCTTTAAATAGATTTTTTTATAATTTTATATCTAGTAAAATTGCTATTTATTATAACAATTAGCCAAAAATCTCTAAAATAAAAATTTTTAAAATATAAATAAATTAAATTTATTTTATAACAAATCGACAACTTTATAGTATTTTTTAAATATCGAAAAAAATATTTAACTTTAATAAGATATGTTTTTTTTAAAGCATATATATACCGTAATAATTATTATATTATAAAAACTATATTAGTTTTAATAATTATTATAATATATATGATATATTTATTAATATTTAGTATTGCTTTAAATTAAAAATTAATAGCTTATAATTAGTAAAACAAATTAAACTTACTAAAAACAATATTTTAACAGGTTTAATATCTGCTAAATTTAACTTAATTAATACTTATTCGATATATTAACTTTAATTTAAATATAAAATTTAAATAGCTATATTATAAATAATTAAAACTTTTAAAAACTAGGTTATAAAGCTTTTATTATTAATAAAAACCTTTTTATTTAATTAAATATTTAAAACTTCGATATGAGCAATATTTAAGCTTATTATAAAATAATTATTAATATAAATAATTATATAATAACCTATATAAATATTTTAATATATTAAAAGATTTAAAATTAAAAAAAAAAAAACCGAAGTTTTTCACAATTTCAATAAATTTTTTTTACTAAGCCTTAAAAGCCTGCTTTAAGCTATATAAAGCTTTAAAAATTACTAAAACTTGCTTTATAAAAAGGTTATAACTATATTTTATAGCAAATTTTAACAACTTTAAATCTTTTAGCATAATTTTTAATATATCTAAAAATAAAAAATAAATCGTCTTCTATAAATTGCTATATAAAAAAACGCCTATAAAATCCACTTATTTAATTACTTAGCTATTTAAAATAGCTAAAGTTAAAAAAATTCTCTAAATAAATAAAATCGCAATAACTATAAAAGTTTTATTATAATTAATATTTTCAATTTATTTAAAGTTTTTAATAATAAAGCAAAACTTAAATTTATAAATATAACTTTACTAATTAATTTTAAATTTTAATACCTATTATATATTAATAGTTTTTTATTTAATGCTATTTTTAACAATAAATTTTAAAATGTTAATAAATAATAATTATTGAAATTTATTTCTATAAACAATAAGCTACTTTTTTGTTAAAAAGCCTTTTAATATTTAAAAAAACGATTTAAATTATAGTTTAATATTAATTATAATATATATAATTTAGTAAATAAAATATTATATAAAATTTAACTATATAAAAAAATCTACTTTAAAAAAAGAATTTTTAACTATTAAAAAAAGTAGTTTAAATTAGCTAATTTATCAAAATTTTTATCCTTTAAAAAAAACTATAAACTTATATTAATTTTTATTAACGTTAATTATAAAAAATAAATCTACTATAATAAACTACTAAAAAGAATTTATAAAAAACAAATCTAAAATAAAATTATAAAATTCAAAATTTTCTAAAAGAAAATACTTAAAATTTAAAAATATATTTAAATTTAACTTAAAATTATTAAAAAAAAATTTATTTTAAAAATCGATATTAATATTTAAATTAAAACTATTTAAATAATCTAAAGTAGCTTTTTTTAATAAAAAATCTTTAATTTAAACAAAAAATCTATTAATATCTTTTTTATTAGTAAGTTTATTAATAAATACTTTAATAAATAATTTTACTAAAATAGCTTTAGTAAATATTAAAAATTTAATTATTTTAACTAGCTTTGTTTTAAATATTATATAGCGTTTAAAAATATATATTAAATAAATTAAATTACTTAGAACTACAAAAATTTTGCTTTTTTTAACTTTATCGGTAAGTTTATAGGCTTTTTACTGCTTTTCTTTAAATATAAAAATAATATAATTATTACTAATAACCATAAATTTATTGTAGTTAATTTTGTAAAGCGTTAAATTTAAATTTAATTTATCTAAAAATAGCTATTTAAAGGATAATTTTTTATTAATAACTACAATATAATTAATTAATTTTATTATTTAATTTATAACATAATATTATAAATAGCTTAAAAAGCTTAAAACTTTAAACATAAAATATAATTAATTTAATATAATTCAAATCAATTGCTTTAATAATCCATTTTCTTTATAAATATAAGCATATAAAATAGTAAATTTAACCCTTTTATTTTATAACTAACTACTTATTAATTTGTTATAAATTTTAAAGCTTTAGTTAACATAAAATTAAAAAAAATAGCGGTTATAGCGATTTTTAAAAAGCTTAAATCGGCTTTTTATCGTTAAAAATATATATTTAGCATTTTTTTGCTTTAATAAAATAACCTATCGTTTTCGAAATTTTCGATCTATTAAAATAAAGCTTAATAACAAATTAATCTTTTTTTATAATATTTAAAATTTGCTAAAAGTTTAGAATTATAGTAAGATTTAATTGCTAAATAGCTTTTGTTAATTTGCAAATTTTATACCAAAAATCTTCTAGTTAAATAGCGTCCATATTAAGTAATTTACCGCTTAATTTAGCGGTTTTTTTTAGTAATTTTAAATTTTAATAATTAAGTTTATAATATAACTATAAAGCTTTTTAAAAAAGTATTTAATAAATTAAGTTAATAGATTTAAAAATAAAATTACTATTATAAAATAAAATCTCTTGTTTAGAAAAATCTAATTTGCTAAAAAAAGTATTTTCGAAAACTCGTAGTAAAAGTAAATAAATGCCAATAATTTTAATTTTTTTAACTTCTATAAAAAAATCTACTTAAAAAAAAAGTACTTTAAAATCTAAGGTCTAAAATTTTTTAATATTATTAACCCTTTTTAAAATAAATATTTTATAATTAAAAAACTAAACTAAAAAACTCGGTAAAATATTTTTAATTTCTATAAAAAAAAAATACCCTATTATTAAAATAACCTACTAATAAAACTAAAAATTTTTTTATATTAAAAACCTAATTAATTGATTTAATATAATTAAAACTTAAAAAACCTGCTATTTTGCTTTAAAATTAAAATTATTAATTAAAATTTATGCCTTTTTAAACTATAAAAAAGCTATTATTTTTAAATTTTAAAGTAGCTAAATAAGTTTTTTTTTTATTAAATAGCTTTAATTTTTTTATATAACCTTTTTTAACGTAGTATTAAGTTTTTAAAATAATATTAATATTAAATTTAAATATATATAATATTTTAAAAAGTACTATAAAATAATATTAGCGCTTTATAATATATGTTAAAATTTAAACTTTTCCGACTTTTTTAAATTTTAAAAAGCCTATAGTAATATATATATTATTTAAAAAATTACACTTAATATAGTTGAAAAAATTGTTTTAATTACGCTTTATAAATATTATTAATTTAATATTATAAAACTATAGTAGATTTATTAAAACTAAAATAATATCTAAAATAATATATATTTTATTAATATAAAATAGTTTAATAATAATATTTAAAAATATAAAATATAAGAAACTAAATATAAAATTCGAAATATTAACTAAAATATATAAATCGAAGCTAATTTAATTAATAAATTTTTTAAATAACTTATCCGAAAGCTTATTATTATTTTTAAGCTAATTTTTGCCTTTTTTATAACTACGCTTTTGCTTATTTTTTTTTTAATTCGATTTTTCGTTTTTAAAAAGCGATAAATTCGAATTAAAAAAATAATTAATAGTATTATTAACTTAATTAGTAAATTTAAATAATTTTAACTAATTTTTAAACTTTTTGCCTATTTTAAAATCTTAAAAAATATCTGCTATTAAAAATTAAATAAAAAGCTTATTATCTGCTTTATAAAATAGTAAATTATCCTCAAAATTTAAAATAATTTTAACAAATTTTAAATAAATTAAAGCTTTAATAATTTGCTAAATTTAGTTAATTTAAATACTATAATAATTTTTTAATATTTTAAAATAATTATTGTATTAGTTTATAAAAAATATTTTAGCTCTATAATAATTTAATTAAGCTATTAAATTACTAAATTTAACATTAAATTTAGCAATTTCGATTAATCGATTATACTTAAAAATATTAAATTCCTAGGTAAAATTATTTCGAAGCTTTTTATTTAAAAATTTATAAAAATTTATAAAATATTTATAAACCTTTATAAAATTTAGAAAAAAAATTATAATATTTTTAACTATTAAAAAAAAAAATTGCAAAATATTATAAAAATAATAATTTTATCTCTATTTTTTAAAATAATTACTATTAATAAATTTTCCAAAAATACATCGTAATCGATAGTTTAAAAAGCTATTTATAATCTTTAAAACTAAATAAAATAGTTAGATTTATTAACTAATTTAGCGTTTTTATTAAAAAAATATAGCTATTTAGCTATTTTTTTTGCCAATTTTTTATTTATTATATCAAAAAATTTAATAAATATAATAAAAATATCAAAATTCTTTATATTAAAAAATATAGTAATATTTTTAACTTTTTATATAAGAAAAGTTATTTTAAACTTTTATAACTTAAATATTTTATATAAATTAAAAAACTTATTAATAAATTTATTAAATTTAATAATAATAAACTTAAATAAATCGAAAGTATTTATAATATTTAAAATAAAACTTATAAACTTTAGAATTTTAATAAGCAAAACCTTTTTTATAAAAGTTTTAAATTTTTAAACTATTTTAATATAATTTAACTAAATTTTTGCAAAAATTATTATTAAAACTTGAATATAATCTTTTAAAAAAAAATTCGACCAGAAAAAAAGTTTAAAATAAGTAAAAAAAGCAAAACAAATTCAGATTCCATTTTTTCGATATTTACAATATTTTATAATACTAATATAACTATAAAATAAATTATTATAAAAAAAAAAATCCCTAATAGCAAATCGCTAAAAACGCCAAAAAAATAAAGCCTATAATAAAGTTAATAATCGATAAATGTAATTTTAAACTTAATATTTAAATATTAAACTTATAATTTATTAAAAAATTGAAAAAAATATTATATAATATTAAATATAATTTTTTTTAATAATATTTCTTAAAATATAATTAATATAATAAAATATTTAAAGCTAAAATAATTGAATTTAAATAATATATTTAAATAATTAACAAAATAAATAAAAACAAATAGTAATAACAAATTTTTATTACTAATTTCGAATTTTAAATATTAAAAACAGCCAAAATTACTTTTCTATCGATTTTTTAAACTTTTATTATTTTTAAAAAAACGCCCTTTTATAAATAAACAAATTTAATAAACTTTAAAAAACTTTAATAATTAACTTTTAAACCTAAAAAGCTAAAATATAATAATAATAAACTGCTATAAGCGCTAAAATTCAAAAAATTTCAGGAGTCCATAAAAAACTATTAATAGCTCCATAAAACGTAACTAGGGCTTATACCACTAAAATCTAAACTATATCGCCACAAAAAAACGCAGTCGCCGTACAGCGCCACAAGGCTTTACCACCATTATTAGCTACTACAAAAAATATTATATAGCAATGCTGCTATCAATTATAAAGTAACACCCCATGATTTCAACAAATAGTTATAATAAATATAACATAAAATATATATAAATAAATAAATAGGCTAAATTTTAAATATTAAATTAATATTTAAACTTAGCTTAATAATTAATATTTTAATAATTTAACTAGTTTTTTATTAATTATTTACATTTTTTAAAATATTTTAAATATTATGTTATTTTTGTTTTTTGTTTTTTTTCTTATTAAATCTGTATTTTAATTTTTTGCAGCTTTTTTTTTTTCTTAGCTTTTTAATAAAAAACTTTAATAACTTAAATAAAATATAAAAAAAGCTTAAATAAAATTTAGACAAAATAATTTTTATTATGAATTAAGTTTTATATTAAATTAAAAAAAATTTAAAAACTATATTATTAAAGCTTTTTTTAATAAAATTATTTTAATAATTTTTAATTGAAATTAATCTATTATATTAAGTTTAGCATTTTTAATTATAATATTATTAAAATAAAAAAGTCGGTTTTTACAACATTTAATTTATATAAAATTTACCATTTAACTAATAAATAATTAATGTAAATAAACTTTAATTAATTTAAACGAGTTTATTATTTTATTATTTTAAAGTTAACCTATAATTTATAATTATTTATTTATAAATATAATTAACTTTTAAATTTTTTTTAAAATAAACTACATTTTAAATAAAAATAATAACTAGTTATTTAAATTATAACATAAATATATAAATTATATTTAGCTTTTTTAAAAATATTATATTAATTTATTATTAGTTATATTATATATTAATAATATTAATAATATTAATTAGTTAATAAACTTAGATTTTTTAAATATTAATTAATATATATATTATAATATTATATTATTAATAATAATATATAATTAATAATTTACTTTATTATAATATTAATTATAAATATATAATTAGTAATATTTAAATATTTATTATTTATTATAATAAATAAAAATATAATAAATAATTAATAATATAATTATTAATATATAATAATATATAATTTTAAAACAAGTTATATTTTTTATAAAATAATTAATATTATATAAATATATATAAAAATAAAATCTTATATATATTATATAATTATAATTATATTAATATAAATTATAAAAACTATATTATTTTAAACTTTAAATATATTATAAAGCTTTTTAATAAATACTATATAAATTTTTTAAAGTTATATATATATTATAATGTTTATAGTTAAAATATATAAAAGAATATAATTATAATTAAAAGCAATTAAATAAAAAACAATAAATGGCTAATCGTTTAAACTGTAAAATTAGTATTTAATTTTAAACTATACTAAACTTGCTTTATAGCCTTTTATTAGCTATATTTTAATTAATTTATAGCTAACCCTATAGATAAAGTTTATTTATCTAGCTTTACTCGTTTTTTTCTTATTGATATAATAGAGCTAACACCGGACCCGACCTCTGCGTAATGGCGGACCTTATCGAATCGCCAGCCGTGGACTACCATGCCGGGATTGTCGACACACGACCTGACTCTTCGTGAGTAAATCTACCTGCGTTACCATGCGATACCCACCTCCCGGCCGCCCCCACCCTCGGCCAAGCTAAAATTAAAGCCTATATACAAAACACCACATATTCACTTATACAGATTGAGCTCAATTGTGTGTAGAATTTGCTGCTAATAGCTCATTTTGTAGGAAATTGTTTAATTAATCTTGGTATCTAGCTGGCCGGCGTGTTTCAGGACCGGAACGTGTCTGCTGAGGGGCTGGAACTTCGGCTTCTTCGCCGTTATCTTTGTCTTCAACCTCCTCTTTCTCTTTTTCGTCTTCTTCGTCTTCCTCCTCTTTTTCCTCCTTTTGCTTGACCTCATTAGGGTTCCCGCCGTTGGCCAACACTTCCCCGATAGTCATAAAGCGTGCGTTAGGGTTAGGGACCTTCTTGCGCTTCTTGCCCTTAGTGGCCTTTTCTAGTTGCGCCTTAAGCGAGGCTATCTCCTGCGCTTGGATTTCCAGCTTAAAAGAGACGTTATAGTACGCATTTGCCGCCTTTCTAAACGCCCAGCGACTTGTAGGGCTTTTGCCTTTACCTAGGGCCCATATCTCGGCCGCGTTAGTAGGTGTTGAAGGCCTGGACTCGCTAGCAGCCGGAACTGCCGGTTCTGGCGTTGCTGGCCGTTCAACTTGTAGTTTTGGGTGAGCTAGGGCCTTTTGACGGCTGATAGGCCAGTTCCCAGTCGTTCGGAACCCCCCTTTAATAGTTTTAAAAGTGAAGGTATCTTGCTGGGCCTTCGTATAGCACCGGAGGAACTCGATTTCGTTAACTGGTGCCGCATTACTAACAAATGCCAACTGCTGCAAGTATTTGCGATAGTGGGCTTTGAGGGCGTTATACGGGCCGTTATTAAGTGGCTGTAGGCCATGGGAAGTATGGGCTAGCAAGAAACAAAGGTTGATGTTGTTGAGGAAAGCTTTCGTTATAAACTCGTTCTAACCTAACTTTAGCAACTAATTACGTAGTCAAAAAAAAAAAAAAAAAAAAAATCTAGCTTTACTTATCGATGTGTGACTTTTGTGCCTATTAAAGATTAGTAGCATAGTTTCAGAAAAATTATCGTCGCGGCATGCGTTGGCCTGCGGAAGGAAGATTTCTAATGGCTACTCAATAGCGATATTGTTACTAGTCCACCTGTTTTTTGAGCAAATATAATGCCAATTTGCAACTTTCCTAAAATCCTCGAGGAACCACTGCGCCTGGAGGTTTTTGCCTTTAAAAATAAGGCCTAAAGTACGGGCAAACCTGTTAGCGGCGATAGCCTCGATAAAAGAGGTCCAACTGCGTGTTACAAACCAACATTCCAGCAGGCCCAATTACCCGGCCCGGTGTGTGTAGGACCTTATGGATATTTATATACGCCTGGATGGAGGGTTTAGGCAAGGAAGTCACGTGACTTTAGATTAGGGGATTAGTAACTGATCTATGATCCAGATCAGTGGCTTACCACGATGATTCGTAAGTTGGATTAGTACGGGATCAGTAATTTAGAGAAATATTAAGGGAAGGATTGAAATATATAGTCTATAGTATTTTTTTTATTTTTAATAATTTTTTTATTTAGTTATTAATTTGAATATTTTTTATTTTTTTGGAATTAAATGGGAAATATTTTCTAACGATTATTTTACGTAATAATATTTTTAAATATTTAGTTATATTTTTTTATAGTTAT
The DNA here is from genome assembly GCA_022578795.1 of Xylariaceae sp. FL0255. Classification (NCBI taxonomy): domain Eukaryota; kingdom Fungi; phylum Ascomycota; class Sordariomycetes; order Xylariales; family Xylariaceae; species Xylariaceae sp. FL0255. The sequence goes on from MU388907.1 coordinate 44,143, forward strand.
AAATCGGTTTTATTATTAATATAATTAATTTTTATTTTAAAATAAACTAAATTAGTATAGATAACTATTAAATTAAACGAGTTATTATATTTTAATAATTTTTATTTAATTAGCTATTTCGACGATAGCTAAGTAATATATTTGGGATTTAAAGCTTTTTATTTTTAATTTAACGAAGTTTTATTAAAAAAATAGACTAAAATAACGAAAGTAAAGCCGATTTTCAAATTATTAAAAAAATTACGATAATTTAATTAATAAAATACGTAGTTTTAAAAAATAATTAAAAAAATAAACTAAAATAAATAATAATAACGTAAATATATATTAAGCCTATATTTAATAATTAGAAAAATAAATTAAAATATTTTAAATAGCTAAAAATATTATTAATATTTCTATTAGAAAAAGCTAATATTTAAAAATAAGTAAACCAGGATTTTTTAACAAAACTTTAAAAAATATACGTAGTTTTTTTATTTAAATTAAAGTATATTAAAAATATTATATTTTAAACTTTAACAATAATATTAAACGTATTATTTATATAACGTTATTTTTAAAAAGAAAAACTTTGATATAGTTTAAATTATATTTTATTAATGCAATAAAAAAAGTTAAAATATAATAAAAGCTGGAAACCGTTTTTATGTTTTTATTTTTCGAAAGTTTCGAAATATAATTTAAATTTCTATATTTTGATTTTGAAAAAAAGAAAGAAGCTTAGCAGGAATTTTTAAAGTTTATATAAAAAAAAGTAGCTTCGATTTATGCAGCAGATTTCCGACGAATTATTGTACGATTTGATATAAATAACGAATTTAAAAAATTTTTATTTTACTAAAATTTAAGAAAATTAGTTAAAAATAAATTTTATAAAATAAAAGCAAATAATAATTTTTTAAAATATTAAACAGAAGCTATATATATTAATATACGTTAATATAAACGGCGATAATAGAAAAAAAACTAACCGACGTTTTTTTTAAAAAAGTTTAACGAAAGACGACGATATAATAGAAATATTTTTTATAATAAATATTTAAGACCTATAAATTTAAATATAATTTAAAGAAATAAGAGTTAAAAGAAATCTAAAAATAAAAACAACGTTATTTACTATAATTACGGCAAAAAAAAATATTATAAAAACAAATGTCGCAGCGAAAAAAAAATAATATATCTAAAAATCCCGGAACTAAATATAAACGCTATTTAATACAGAAAATAAATATTTACTGCTATATTATAGACAAATATTTTAGATATTTAATAATTAAAATCGGAAAATTTAAATAACTAATATTAGCAGTATATTTTTAAAAATAAAACTTATTTAATATATTTAAAAACTACAAAATTTTAAACAGTAATTACTCGAAAATATATATATTATATTATAATAATTTACAAACTATATCTAATTAAATAGCAAGAGTTTAAAACTATATTAAAAAAAAATAATAATAACGATATCGTTATATTTAATAATAATAGTAAATTTATAGTAGAAAATTTTATTAACAAAATCTAGCGTAAAATAGATGTCTAATTAAATAAAATACTAATAAAATAAAAGCTATAAAATAAACCTATTATTTATCGATAATTAAAAAAAGCTAAAAAAAAATATAATATAGAAGTTTTTTATCCGAAAATATTAAAAAAAATATATTACTAATTAAGCTATTAAAAAAAAACTAAATATCTAGGATAATTTTAATAAAATAGTTAAAAATATTTATTAAAGTCGAAAAATTAACGAAAACTATTTATTATTAAATAATAAATAAATAAACCTAGAATATAAATAATATATTTTAATATTATAGATTTTATATTTTATTAACCGATGCCTAATTTATTTCTATAACAAAATCGAATACCGATAGTTTTTACGAAGATTATAAAGATAATTTATAAAAAAACTATATATAAAGAAGTATATAAAATTAATAAAAATTGTCTTTAAAGATTTTCGAAAATTCGCGATTTTTAAAAAGGACTTAAACTAAAACTGCGATATATTAAAATAATTAAAATATATAAACAAAACGTATAAATTATATATAAATATAAAAATAAAAAAATAGCATCGAACTAACGAACTATTTTATTATATAAAATCTAAATAAACTAACTGTAATAACGATTATTATAAATAATATATAATATAAAAAGCCGTATAATATCGATATTTTAGGAATATAATAAAAAAAAAGCCCTAAAAGAAGTCGTTAAAAACTAAATATCCAAAAAACTATTTTATAAACCAGAAATATTAAAAAACTATTTTATTACCTACAAGATAATATTAAATAATTAAAACGAAGCAAATAAAACTTTAAAAATTATTAAAAAAAAAACATATAAATAGTCCGAAAAACAAAAACGCGCAACTAGCTTTAAAAAACTTTACAACGAAGCACAATACGAAATATATAAAATATTTAAACCAAATTTTAGACAAATATTATTTTTTAAAAAAACAGAAATATAGAAAATATAACTAGAAATAAATATTTAGTCGATAGTATTAATTATCTATTAGTTATAAAATTAGAGCAAAAATAATCGATTTTATATAAATTATAAAAAATTATACGAAGCAATAATATTATAAAATAAAAAAAAAAACATCCCGGAACTAAAAATTAATATTATTTAAAATATTAAAACTATTGTAGTATAGTAACGATACTATAATTAAAAATATAATATATATATATAAATAAAAAAAATATTTAATAAAAAAAAAGCGCTAGAAAAATAATTGAACTAACAAATCGTTAACTAATAGATAAAAAATGACAAAAAACAATTATAAAACGTCAACGATTAACTTAAAAAATGACTTAATATTTTAATAATATAAATACTAAAATCGACAATTATTTTATTATTAATATAATCTATAATAATTAAAAACTCTAAGTTTTAATAAATTTAGAAAAATTAAAAAACTATATATTTTTAAAAATAATAAATAAATATAATATATCTTAAATTATAAAAAAATAACTCTATATATTTAAAATTATAGATAAAAACTCGATATTTTATAATAGCAGTATAGTTAAAAAAAAAACTGCAGAATTTACTTTAAATATTACCAGTTATAAAAAATAGTTTACGTTCGATATTACGAATATATTAGATTTCGATATAATATCAAAAATACTTTAGTTACAAAAAAGCAATTCCCAAGTAAACTAAAAAACTAGCCGTCTCTATTAAGATATACTAAAAAAAAGTTTAGTTTCTATAATATTATAAAAACTAGCTATAAACAAAATTTAATAATATTTAATAATTGTTTTAATAATACAAAATACCGAAACGAAATAAAACGAGCAAGTTATTATTTCTAAAAAATAAGAAAAATTTCGCGATTTATTTAATAGAAAATATTAAACTACAACAAAACTATTCAAATATAATCGATAGGATTACTATATACTTTTTAAAAAAAGACAAAAACCGCGATTTTTTTTTATTTATAATATAAATAAATAATAATTCGAAATATTTAAAAAATAAGTAACGAAAAAACTCAAAAATAGAGGAATTTGTCGATTAACGTCGCCAGTAAACATATTACTTTTTATTATATTTAAAAAACTAAAAAAAGATAGAAAACCTAAATAAAAGATTTGCTATAATTTCCGAAACTTAAATAGTAAAACCGTTAAAAATCGATACCCCTTACTATTTATTAAAAATATAAAAAATCGATTATTTAAAACATAATAGTTTACTATACTAAATCTATTTAATATATATAATTTAATACGTATTGCCGAAAAAAAAAAAAAAAAAACGGTATTTTACATTTTATATAAATATTATAAATATTTACTAATACTATTCGGTTTTACCAATATATTAGTATTATTTTAAAAAATAATTAATACAATATTACGAAAATATTTTAATTATTTCGTAGTAGTATATTTAAATAATATATTAATATATTCTAAAATATTGGAAAAATATAAAAAATACGTTAAACTAATACTAAAAATATTATAAAATGCAAAATTATTAATAAACCTAAAAAAAAGCAAGTTTTATAAACAATAAATAGATTTTTTAAAATATACGATATCTCTAGAAGAAATCTAGATTTAAAACTCCAAAATACTAATAGTTAGGGACTAGCTATTACTAAAAGATATTCCCGAAATACGATCGTTTATAGAATTTATAAATTACGTACGCGCGTTTATTAAAAATTTTAGTAAAATAGCAGCTTTATTAACAAACCTAGCTAAAAAAAAAATTCTATTTATTTAGACTAAACGTAAATAAAAAGCTTTTAATCGGATTAAAAAAGCGATTCTTAATATATTAGTACTAAAACTTCCAGACCATAATAAAAAATTCGAGGTCGAAGTCGATACTTATGACTTTACTATTAAAGGACAACTAGAACAACGAGACGAAAATAGCATACTACATCCCTTATATTAAGGCAAGCATGGCCAAAAACCTTATATATATCATAATTCGACATTTTACAAGTCAATATAAAGTGCCTAAAGAATTTATATTAGATAAAAACCGAAAAATAGTATTTAAATACTAACAGTTTTTAATAAAAATATTAAATATTAAAAGCAAGATATTTATAAATTATTACTTATAAACTAATAAATAAACTAAACGTTTTAATTAAATTTTAGAAATTTATTTATAATACTATATTAATAAATAATAAAACGATTAAATTAAAAAATTACTTAATATAGAATTTATTTATAATAGTTTAAATATTAAATTTATTAAAATATTACTATTTAGGATAAATTATAGATTTAATTTAAATATTTTTAAAATACTAATCGAAAATATTACTATACTATATACAAAAATTTAAACAAAAAATCTAATTAATTTATAGCAGCAAATATAAGTAAAATTGATATTTTTATAATAATACTTAAAATTATATTACGATAAAAAACGGTTATTAAAGCTAATTTTAAAAAAGGAAAATAAAATTTACTTACTTTAACGAAATATCAAAATAAAGCGACTAAGCGAAAAACTTGATTTTTAAAAAATTAGATTATTTAAGATCGAAAAAATCCTATCAAATTTAAATTACTAACTATTGCTATTTTAAAAAATAAAAATATATCTAGTTTTTTATATTTTATTATTAAAACTAGTACTATAAAACGTTAAATTTAAAATATAACTCGAAGCAAAGCTCGATTAAAATATATATAATATTAAAAAAATACTAGATTTACGTTAAAATAAAAATATTTCTAAATATTTAATATATTAGAAAAATTATTTATATATAAATAATATTTAAAAATTTAAAACAAATTTATTATCTATTCCGGCAATTGTGGCAGATTATTATTATTAATACTTAAATCGATTAAAGCTAAAAAAAAAAGGTCGTTTTTTTAAAAAAAATTAAAAACAGGACCTAGATTAATCGAACTTTAATTAATAATATCGATCATACTACTAATACGAACGGAAATTATAGTATTAAAATCTTGCCGTTTAAGATTGTTTAACTTATTTAAAAATTAGAAACTACGATTTATTATCTAAATTCCACGAATAACGAAAAAAAAGCGTTAAACTTGTAACTAGTTAAGTTTTGCAAAAGTCTTTTAAATTTTTTACGTTAAACGGTTAAAACGTTTAAAAACCGCCTCCTTTTCGTTTTTTTAAACGACGGGATTCGAGAAATACGCGATTTAAAAAATTTATCGGAACCTTAAAATCGTTACAAAAAATCCTACAACAGATATATTTTTTATAACAAAAAACCTCGTCTATTATTTTATATTCTATTTTTTGCTTTTTTTATTAATATATATAATAATTAAAATAAAATATAATTTCAAAACTAAATTCGTCGATCGTAGCGAAAAAGCAGTATTATTATTTAATTTTAGATAAATATATATATCTATCAATTTAGCCTAATATAATATATTAATAAAATATCCCGCTAAACGCGCAAGAAAAAAAAACGCAATAAAAAAAATAGAAAAACTTACGCTATTTATTATTAAAAACAATAATAATAAAAAAAAAAGAATACTGTTATAAACCAATATTTTAATAAACTTAATTACTCGGTCTAGTATATATAAAATTTTATAGATATTTATATATACTTAAATAGAAAGTTTAAGCAAAAAAATTACGTAACTTTAAATTAAAAAATTAATAACTAATTTATAATCTAAATTAATAGCTTATTACAATAATCCGTATATTAAATCAATACAAAATCAATAATCTAGAAAAATATTAAAAAAAAGATTGAAATATATAGTCTATAGTATTTCTTCTATTTCTAGTAACTTTTTTATTTAGTTATTAATCTAAGTATTTTTTACCTTTTTGGAATTGAATAGGAGACATTTCCTAACGACTATTCTACGTAATAATATTTCTGAATGCTCAGCTATATCCTTTTATAGTTGTAAGTCGGCTTCGTCGTTAGTACAGCTAACCCTTATTTTAAAACAAACCAAACTGGTACGGATAACTATTAGGTTAGACGAGTCGTTATACTGCGGCTCTGCGGCGACTTTACGAGCGTCTTTTTCGTTTTAGAAAACCCCAAAACAAAAGAATTAAGGCCTAGTATATAATTAACTCGCTGCCGCACTTGGGAGTTAGACGGGGTTACGATACTTACCAAAACCACTCATAATGCCGCTTTTATCGAGGTTATAAATGTTTTTCGGCTTTACCTAGCTATATTGTTCCCGAATATCGAAATACTAATTGACTGACTTAGCGTTGAAATTGTTAAACCTCACCGCTTCTTGCCTCTTGCCTATTTCGTCTTGATCTCGGGATTGCGTGAAAGGAACCCTTCCATCCAGTGCTTTTCAAGGGGCCTGGAATCCCCGTTAGCTTCGCTGAGCTTCTCAACGATTCGGCGGACCGCAGAGTGGCTAGGTGCAAGTCCAAGTGCTTCCTGACGAAGGATCCATTGAACCAACGCTTCTTCTTGACCTTGGGATAACCTCTGGACGGGCTGGCCGTTGCCGGCTTGTTCGGGGTGCCGTAGCCTATCTCCCAATGATGATCGTGGAACACCCCATTTCTGGGCGGCCTTTCTGATCGATACTTGGCCGGTGCTTACATCTGCTACGGCAGAGTTCAAATCACTAGTTATATAGCGATAGGGAGGCATGGTGGTGGAGAGATAGCGATAGGGGGTGGTCGTATAAGACAGAGCAAAAGGGGAGCTTTTCGGACTTGTGGCCTTACTTATCGGCCTTCGGAATCACCAACGTCGACGTCATGTGACCTATCCAAATGGAGAAATCTACTGTTCATTAACTCTGCTACTTAAATATCTACTCTGAATAGCTTCATTTGATGTGGTTGATGAATGCTGTGTAAGTGAACATGTGGTGTTCTATATAGGGGCTATGGTTTTAGCTTGGCCGTAGGTGGGGGTGGCCGGGAGGTGGGTATCGCATGGTACTCCATTTAACTAACGAACACAATATTAAGCCCGTATACAGCGATTAGCATCCCTGTTGCTTTACGGGATAAAAATATACTTTATGTTCCGAGCTCGCTGCTTAACGAATATCCTTGTCTATAATCTCCTAACTAAGACCTACTAATATTTTAGGCTAAAAAGATTGTCGCTACGAAAATAATTTATTACTAAGTTTATAATAAATGTTTATATTTACGCTATTGTTTAAATTAATTAACTAGTGTTTTTAAAGAATTTTGCCCGATTTAAAATAGCAAAACTTAAAAATTGACTGCTAATTTTTTCTACGTTTTGTTTAGTATAAATATATATTTAAATTTAAATATAAACAATATATAGTTTAATAACTATTTTAAAATATAGTTAAAGTCTTTTATTAATAAGTTAATAATATTATTAAAATTAGATTTTTAAAATGCTAAACTTAAAACAATGCCGGTTAACAATATTTTGTTTAAAAATTTCTACAATTTAATTCGAAAAAATAGTTTAATATCGTAAAACAGCTCTAATAAAACTATTGCATAAGTACTAAAAAACTTTAAGTATACTACGTTAATTCCCGGACTATTAGACGGGCCTAAGCCGGAGGAACTTCCCTTACCAGAGGTTTTAAAGGTAAAGTCGATTTAACTAAACCATCTTGTAGCTGTGGTTTTAACAGAAAACGAGTAGTTCGCCTAAATATATTCGAAGAACACCAAGGAACGACAATTTGCAGTCGCAAAAGAGCCCATCGTAGAGGAAGTCATCACCGAGGAGCCCGTCCCTGTAGTAAAGGTGTTTACGTCCAAAAAGGATAAGAAGAAAAAAAAGAGTCTTGTCTTCGCAGAAGAGCCTATGGTTAAAGAAGCTCCTCTATTTACACCTATATCTAAGAAAGAGAAAAAAAAAGAAAAACAAGGCTTTGTCGCCGTAAAGGAGCCCGAGGTTAAGGATATACCTATGGCGGCACAGCCCGAGACTGCTGTTGACGACATTTAGGGGTCTTGGACGGTAAAAGAAAAGTGACTGACTCTGGAGCCTACTGCTAAGCCTATTAATATCGGGAAACAAGATATTAAAAAACATAAAGTATAGTTTTAAAAAAAAGCCTAGGCTTAAATATATCATTAGAAATAATAAATATAAGTTTAAATAATTAAATAAATTCAAAAACAGCAAAAGACAAACCCTTTCCTCTTTACTTTCAAGTTGTTAACGAAAAAATTACTAAACCGCTTTTTTAACTCGTGTTTTTTTTTAGACTTTTGCTTGCGAAAATTTTCCGCGCTAACCACTCGTTTTGCTTAAGCCTCTCCTTTTAAACTTAGTATAATAACGTATTTATAAAGCCTTACAGCTCTGTTTTAAAAAAGATTTTGTAAACTATTTATAAATATTCTTTTATAACAGCTTAAATTCTTTAAATTTGATAAAATATTTATCTTTGTTAAATATAAGTATACCTTTTTTTATGTAGCCCCACTTTTTTCAAAACGGGCGACTTTTTAAACCAAAAGCTAAGTCTTTAAATCTTTTTTACAATGTCTATATTTTTGCTTTCGTGTTTTTAATATAAATCTTAATCGAATTATGACTAAAAAGTTGCAATTTTATTAACAGTTACGCGCTTAAGAAATATATTTTAAAATAGCTATTTTTCGAATTTTGCTAATATAGTATATATTTTATTATAAAAAGTTAGTAAAAATAGCAAATTAAAGATAATTTAAAATAGCAACAAGTTAATTTACTATTAGACAAAGCGGCGATTTTTTTTTAATAGATATTATATTTAAATAATATTATTATTAATAAAGTTAGCCGTTTTATAATATTTTAATATAAAATAATATTTATTGTTATTATTAATATTATTATAACTAAAACTGTTTTTAAAAATTTACCATATTATATAATTTTTTTATTTGGTAATATAAATTATACTTATACTTTAAAATAAATAAAAAACTACTTTATATTATTTATAAAATTAAAATTAAACGTTTTTATATATTTTTTTTCTTTTAATTACTATTATTAAAACTAATATATTTAATAATACGCGGTTAAAATTAATATATATTAGCTTTAGCTTTATTAAGTTTTATATATATAATAATAATTATTTATAAAAATAGTTATAAAGCTTTTTTATTTAAAACCTGCTTTTTTTTAACCGAAGTTAGTTTTTTTTTTAATTATTATACTATATATTTTATCCGGTTTATTGGATTATTATATTTATATTTAATTATTAACCGTTAAAATTATTAAGTTTATTTATATTTCTTTTATTTAATTAATATTTATGTATTAATAATTATATATAACTTGTTTTTTTATTTAAGTTTTTTATATTAATTAAGTTTTAAAAATTAAAGGGTTTTAAATTATTTATATTGCTATTTTTATAGTTATAATATTTTAACGACTAATTATTATTAAGTTTATATTTTATTTTATGCTTATTTTTAAAAGCATAAAGTAACTTATAAGATAAATAAATGAAATTAAAAACAGTTTACTTAAAATAAAGTTTTATTTTAACTTTTAATAATATAACTTTTTTATTTATTTCGTTATAACTAGAACAATTTTTTTAAATATACTTAAATATCGTAAATAGCTTTAAAAACCGATTATATTAATTATATAGTTTGCTTTTTAATAAACATTTTTATTTTATTATTAAAGCTAATAATTAAAACCTTATAGTTTACTTAAATATATTTTAAAAAGATCATTTTTTATTACGGCTTTCGATACTTTTTAATTAATATAACTTTTAATATAACTGCTTTTAAAAATACAACTGCTTTTATATATAAAATCTTTTACATAAAACGCTATAAATTAATTTATTTAAAAAGGTATTATTAAAATTATAAAATGTTACCCTATAATTAATAGCAATACTGCCACTCGACATTTTTTATAAAAACTAATAGTAACAATAGAGCTTTATAACGCTATATAATAACTATACTTTTTTGTAGCGATGTGGCTTAAATTTTAATAATATAAGCCTTAATTATGTTTTATAAGCCTATTAAAAATTCTTTTATAAACTTTTAAAAATTTTTAAATTTTAGCATTTATAGTAGCTTATTTTTATTATAATTTAACCTTTTAAGTTTAAAAATTAACTATTAAAGTTTTTTAAAGTTTATTAAATTTGTTTATTTATAAAAAAGTATTTTTTCGAAAATAATAAAAAAAAAGAGATTTTTTAAAAAAAAAAAATTTTGGTTATTTTAGTTTTTGAAATTTAAAATTAGTAATAAAAATTTGTTATTTTTATTTATTTTTATTTATTTTATCGATTATTTAATTATATTATTTAAATTTAATTATTTCAATTTTGGATATTTTATTATATTAGCTATATTTTAAAAATTATTAAAAAAATTATATTTAAAATTATATAATATTTTTTTTAATTTCTTAACAAGTTATATATTTAATAATTAGTTAATAAATTTAAAATTATATATATTAATTATCGATTTTTATTATAAATCTTATTTTTTTAATACTTTTAGCGATTTATTATAAAAAACCTTTTTTTTATAATAAATTATTTCATAATTATATTAATATTATAAAATATTATAACAAAAAAATAGAATCTAAATTTGTTTTGCTTTTTTTATCTATTTTAAATTTTTTTATTAGTTAAATTTTTATTTTAAAAAGTTATATTAAAGCTTTAATAATAAGTTTTACAAGAATTTAATTAAATTTTATTAAAATAGTTTAAAAATTACAGATTTTTATTAAAAAAGATTTGTTTATTAAAATTTTAAAATTTAAAAGCTTTATTTTAAATACTATAAATATTTTTAATTTATTTAAATTTATTAATAAATTTTTTAATTTATATTAAATATTTAAATTATAAAAATTAAAAACAACTTTTTTTATATAAAAAATCCAAAATATTACTATATTTTTTAATATAAACGATTTTAATATTTTTATTATATTTACTAAATTTTTCGATATAATAAATAAAAAGTTAATAAAAAAAATAACTAAATAGCTATATTTTTTTAATAAAAGTATTAAATTAGTTAACAAATTTAACTATTTTACCTAGTTTTAAAAATTGCAAATAGTTTTTTAAATTATTAATTATAATATATTTTTAGAAAATTTATCGATAGTAGCTATTTTAAAAAATAAAAATAAAGCTGATATTTTTATTATATTTTGTAACTTTTTTTATAGATTTTATAAAAATTTATAAATATTTTATAAACTTTTAAATAAAAAATTTCGAAACGATTTTATTTAAAAATTGAACTTTTTTAAATATAATTAATTAATTGAAATCGCTAAATTTAATATTAAATTTAATAATTTAATAGCTTAATTAAATTATTATAAAATTAATATATTTTTTATAAATTAATATAATAATTATTTTAAAATATTAAAAAAATATTATAATATTTAAATTAATTAAATTTAGTAAATTATTAAAACTTTAATTTATTTAAAACTTATTAAAATTATTTTAAATGTCGAAAATAATTTACTATTTAATAAACAAATAATAAACTTTTTATTTAATTTTTAATAATAAACGTTTTTTAAATTTTTAAAATAAACAGAAAATTTAAAAATTTGTCAAAATTACCTAAATTTACTAATTAAATTAATAATATTACTAATCGTTTTTTTAATTTAAATTTATTTTTTTTTAAAAACGAAAAAATTAAAAAAAAAAAAATATATAGCTATAAAAAAGGCAAAAATTAGCCTTAAAAAAATAACAAATTTTCGAACAAATTATTTAAAAAAATTATTAATTAAATTAGCTTCGATTTATATATTTTAGTTAATATTTCGAATTTTATACCCAATTTTTTATATTTTATATTAATAAAACATTTATTATTTTAAATATTATGTTAATTTTAAAAAAATTATTATAATTTTATAATATTAAATTAATAATATTTATAAAATATAATTAAAACAATTTTTTTAATTATATCGAATATAATTTTTTAAATACTATATATATTATTATAGGATTTTTAAAACGTAAAAAAATCGGAAAAATTCGAATTTTAGTATATATTATAAAACATTAATATTGTTTTATAATATTTTTTAAAATACTATATATATTTAAATTTAATATTAATATTATTTTAAAAACTTAATATTATATTAAAAAAAGTTATATAAAAAAATTAAAGTTATTTAATAAAAAAAAAATTTATTTAGCTATTTTAAAATTTAAAAATAATAGCTTTTATAGTTTAAAAAAGCATAAATTTCAATTAATAATTTCAAATTTAAAGCAAAATAGTAAATATTTTAAATTTTAATTATATTAAAATACTTTGTTAACTTTTTAATATAAAATTTTTTTTAATTTTATTATTAAATTATTTTAATTATAAAATATTTATTTTAAAAAAATTTAATAATATTAAGAAATTTTAAATTTTAAATTTTAAAATATTTTTTTAATAGATTTTTTTGCAAAAGTTAAAAAAACTAAAATTATTAGTAATAATTTATTTTTACTATAAGTTTTTGAAAATATATTTTTTAGTAAATTAAATTTTTCTAAATAGAAAACTTTATTCTATAGTAATAGTTTTGTTTTTAAATTTATTAATTTAATTTACTGAATATTTTTTCGACAAATTTTATAATTATATTATAAATTTAGCTATTTAAATTTAAAATTATTAAAAAAAACCGCTAAATTATTTAATATAAATATTATTTAATTAAAAAATTTTTGATATAAAATTTATAAATTAATAAAAACTATTTTATTAGAAAGTCAAGGAGGGTACCATATAATACTAGGTATAGTTTTTTTAGTAGTATCCCTTAAAACACAGCTAGTATAATAAAATATCCGGAGCTAAAATAATTAAATTTAAATAATATATTTAAATAATCGACAAAATAAATAAAAGCAAATAGTAATAATGAATTTTTATTATTAATTTCGGGTTTTAAAAACTAGAAATAGCCGAAATTACTCCTTTATTAATCTTTTTAATTTCGTTATTTTCGGAAAAAATGCCCTTTTATAAATAAATAGATTTAATAAGTTTTAAAAAACTTTAATAGTTAACTTTTAAATTTAAAAAGTTAAAATATAATAAAATAAGCTACTATAAGTGCTAAAATTTATAAAATTTCGAAAATTTGTAAAAATATTCCTAATAGCTTTATAAAGCGCAATTAGAGCTTATGTTACCAAAATCTAAGCTATATCGCCACAAAAAAGCACAGTTGCCGTACAACGCTACAAAACTCTACCGCTACTATTAGTTTTTATAAAAAATATCGGGTAGCAATGTTGTTATTAATTATAAAATAATATTTTATAATTTTAATACTTTTTTTTAGTATTAATATCCGGAATTTTTACATAAAAGCTAGCAAAAATAAGAAAAAACTAATTAAATTAGGAAAAAACCCCAAAAAAAATAGTTTAACTAAAAATCGAACCTAAGTTTATATAATAAATAGGTTTTTTTTTCTAAAAATTATAAAATAGTATAATTTAGCTAATTACTAAAAATAGGCTTATTTAACTATATTTAGTAATTTAATAAAACTATTAGCTAATATATTTGCTATATTTAGGTAAAATATAGCAATAATTTTACTATTAATATTTTATCGAACGTATTGGAAATTTACTAAAATATATTTTGTATAATTATAATATTTAAAATTTTTTAAAACCCATATAGCTTTTATATTATTAAAAAATATAGTAACTAGCAAAATAATTAGATATCTAATTTTTTAATAAAATCCTCGCAATTATTCTATTTTATAAATAGTTTCTATAAAAGCTATAAATTTAGTTTTTAAAGTAAATAATATAATAATAAAAGCTTTTTTCGATTTTTAAACAATAACAGTATTTGTAATAGTTATTAAATATTTTTAAATAAATTTTTTTGTAATTTTATATTTAGTAAAGTCGCTATTTGCTATAATAATTGGCCAAAAATCTTTAAAATAGAAATCTTTAGGATATAAATAGATTAAATTCGTTTTATAATAAATCGATAACTCTATAATATTTTTTAGATATCGAAAAAAATGCTTAGTTTTTATAAAATGCGCTTTTTTCGAGGTATATATATATTATAATAATTATTATATTATAAAGGCAATATTAGTTTTAGCAATTATTATAGTATATATTATAGCATTTATTAGTATTTAATATTATTTCGAATTAAACATTAAAAGCTTATAATTAATAAAATAAATTAAACCTGCTAAAAACGGTATTTTAGTAGATTTAATATCTACTAAATTTAGCTTAATTAGTGCCTATTTGATATATTAATTCTGGTTTAAATATAAAATCTAACTAGCTATATTATAAATAATTAAAGCTTTTAAAAATTAAATTATAAAGCCTCTATTTTCGATAGAAATTTTTTTATCTAGCTAGATTTTTAAAGCTTCGATATAAGCAAAATTTAGCTTTATAATAAAGTAATTATTAATATAAATAATAATATAATAATTTATACTAGTATTTTAATATATTAAAAAGTTCGAAATTAGAAAAAAAAAACCGAGGTTTTTTACAATTTCAATAAATTTTTTTTATTAAACTTTAAAAACTTATTTTAAGTCGTATAAAGTTTTAAAAATTACTAAAACTTGCTTTATAAAAAGGTTATACCTATATTTTATAACGAATTTTAATAATTTTAGATTTTTTAATACTATTTTTAGTATATTTAGAAATAGAAAATAAATCGTTTTTTACAAATTGCTATATAAAAATATGTTTATAAAATCTATTTGCTTAATTATTTAGCCGTTTAAAATAGCTAAAGCTAAAAGAATTCTTTAAATAAATAAAATTGCAATAGCTACGAAAGTTTTATTATAATCGATACTTTCGATTTATTTAAAGCTTTTAATAATAAAGCGAAATTTAAATTTATATATATAATTTTATTAATTAATTTTAAATTTTAATATTTAACGTATATTAATAGTTTTTTATTTAATACTATTTTTAGCAATAAATTTTAAAATTTTAATAAATAATAGTTATCGAAATTTATTTTTATATATAATAAGCTATTTTTTTATTAAAAAGCTTTTTAACGTTTAAAATAGCGATTTAAACTATAGCTTAATATTAGTTATAGTATATATAATTTAGCAAATAAAATATTATATAAAATTTAACTATATAGAAAAGTTTATTTTAAAAAGAAAATTTTTAACTATTAAAAAAAATAGTCCGAAATTAGCTAATTTATTAAAGCTTTTATTTTTTTAAAAAAAAAGCTATAGATTTGTATTAATTTTTATTAATATTAGTTATAAAAAGTAGGTTTATTATAATAAACTATTAAAAAAAACCTATAAAAAATAAATCTAAAATAGGATCAAAAAATTCAAAATTTTTCGAAAAAAGATATCCGAAATTTAAAAATATATTTAAATCCGATGTAAAATTATCAAAAAAAAATTTATTTTAAAAATCGTTATTAATTTTTAAATTAAAGCTATTTAAATAATTTAAAGTAATTTTTTTTAAAGCGGAATTTTTAACTTAAACAAAAAATTTATCGATATTTTTTTTATTAGTAAATTTATTAATAAATATTTTAGTGAATAATTTTACTAAAATAGCTTTTATAAATATTAAAAATTTAGTTATTTTAATTAGCTTTATTTTAAATATTATATAGCGTTTAAAAATATATATTAAATAAGTTAAATTATTTAAAACTGCAAAAATTTTGTTTTTTTTAGTTTTATTAGTAAATTTATAAGCTTTTTGCTGCTTTTTTTTAAATATAAAAATAGTATAATTACTGCTAATAACTACGAATTTATCGTAATTAATTTTGTAAAATACTAAATTTAGATCTAATTTATTTAAAAATAGCTATTTAAAAGGTAATTTTCTATTAATAATTATAATATAATTAATTGATTTTATTATTTAATTTATAATATAATATTATAAATAGCTTAAAAAGTTTAAAGTTTTAAATATAAAGCGTAATCGATTTAAAATAACTTAAATTAATTATTTTGATAATCTATTTTTTTTATAAATATAGATATATAAAATAATAAATTCGATTTTTTTATTGTATAGCTAGCTATTTATTAATTTGTTATAAATTTTAAACTTTTAATCGAAATAAAATTAGAAAAAATAGCAGTTATAGCAATTTTTAAAAAGCTTAAATCGGCTTTTTATTGCTAAAAATATATATTTAGTATTTTTTCGTTTTAATAAAATAATTTATTATTTTCGAGATTTTTAATCTACTAAAATAAAGCTATAAAGCTTTTTATTATATAAATAGGGCTTAATAACAAATAAATTTCTTTTTATAATATCTAAAATTTGCTAAAAGTTTAAAATTATGGTAAAATTTAACCGTTAAATAGTTTTCGTTAATTTGCAAATTTTATATTAAAATTTTTTTAATTAAATAGCATTTATATTAAGCAATTTAACGCTTAATTTAGCGGTTTTTCTTAATAAATTTAGACTTTAATAGCCGAGTTTATAGTATAATTATAAAGTTTTTCGAAAAAATGCTTAATAGATTAGGTTAATAAATTTGAAAGTAAAATTATTACTATAAGATAAAATCTCCCGTTTAAAAAAATTCGAATTACTAAAAGAAATATTTTCGAAAACCCGTAGCAAAATTAAATTAATGCTAATAATTCTAATTTTTTCAATTTCTATAAAAAAATCTATTCGAAAAAAAAATGCTTTAAAGTTTAAAGTCTAGAATTTTTTAATATTATTAACTTTTTTTAAAATAAATATTTTATTATTAAAAAATTAAGCTAAAATATAACTTAGTAAGATATTTTTAACTTTTATAAAAGAAAATATTTTATTATTAAAATAATTTACTAATAAAGCTAAAGGTTTATTTATATTAAAAACTTAATGGATTATTTTAATATAATTAAAATTTAAAATATTTGCTATTTTATTTTAAATTTAAAATTAATAATTAAAATTTATACCTTTTTAAGCTATAAAAAAGCTATTATTTTTAAACTTTAAAGTAGTTAAATAAATTTTTTTTTTATTAAATAGCTTTAACTTTTTTATATAACTTTTTTTAGTATAATATTAAGTTTTTAAAATAATATTAATATTAAATTTAAATATATATAGTATTTTAAAAACTATTATAAAATAATATTAACGTTTTATAATATACGCTAAAATTCGGATTTTTCCGACTTTTTTAAATTTTAAAAAGCTTGCGGTAATACATATACTATTAAAAAAATTATATTTAGTATAGTCGAAAAATTTGTCTCGATTACGTTTTATAAATATTATTGATTTAATATTATAAAACTATAGTAGTTTTAATAAAGTTAATATAATATTTAAAATAGTAAACGTTTTATTAATATAAAATAGTTTAAAAGTAATATTTAAAAATATAAAATATAAAAGACTAAATATAAAATTTGGAATATTAATTAAAGTATATAAATTAAAGCTAATTTAATTAACATTTTTTTCGAGTAATTTATTCGAAAGTTTATTATTATTTTTAAGCTAATTATTGCCTTTTTTATAGCTATATTTTTGCTTTTTTTCTTTTTGATTCGATTTTTCGTTTTTAAAAGGCGATAAATTCGAAATAAAGAGGCGATTAGTAAAATTATTAATTTAATTGGTAAATTTAAATAGTTTTAACTAATTTTTAAGCTTTTTACTTATTTTAAAATTTTGGAAAGCGTTTGCTATTAAAAATTAAATAAAAAGTTTATTATCTAATTTATTAAATAGTAAATTATTTTTAAAATTTAAAATAATTTTAGCAAGTTTTAAATAAATCAAAGCTTTAATAGTTTGCTAGGTCTAATAAACCTAAATACTATAATAATTTTTTAATGCTTTAAAATAATTATTGCATTAATTTATAAAAAGTATATTAGTTTTGTAATAGTTTAATCGAGCTATTAAATTATTAAATTTAGCATTAAATTTAGCAATTTTAGTTAATCGATTATATTTAAAGGAGTTAAATTTTTAGGTAAAATCGTTTCGAAACTTTTTGTTCGAAAGTTTATAAAAGTTTATAAAATATTTATAAACTTTTATAAAATTTATAGAAAAAATTATAATATTTTTAACTATTAAAAAAAAAAAGTTATAAAATATAATAAAAATAATAGCTCTATTTCTATTTTTTAAAATAGCTGCTATTGATAGATTTTTTAAAAATATATCGTAATCGATAGTTTAAAAAGCTATTTATAACCCTTAAAACTAGGTAAAATAGTTAAATTTGCCAATCAATTTAGCGCTTTTATTAAAAGAATATAGTTATTTAACTATTTCTTTTGCTAATTTTTTATTTACTATATTAAAAAATTTAGTAGATATAATAAAAGTATTAAAATTTTTTACGCTAAAAAATATAGTAGTATTTTTAACTTTTTATATAGAAAAAGTTATTTTAAACTTTTATAATTTAAATATTTAGTATAAATTAAAAAATTTACTAATAGATTCGTTAAATTTAATAATAGTAAGCTTAGATAAGTCGAAAGTGCTTGTAATACCTAGAATAAGGCTTATAAGCTCCGGAGTTTTAATAAGCAAAACCTTTTTTATAAAAACCTCTAGTTTTTAAACGATTTTAATAAAATTTAACTAAATCTTTGTAGAAGTTATTATTAAAGTTTTAATATAATTTTCTAAAATAAAAACTCGACCGGCGAAAAAGTTTAAAGTAGGTAAAAGAAGCAAAACGAATTCGGAATCCATTTTTTTAGTATTTACGGTATTTTATAATACTAATATAACTATAAAATAAATTATTATAAAAAAAAAGTCTTTTATAGTAAATCGCAAAAAACGCTAAAAAAATAAGGCCTATAATAAAGTCGATAATTAATAAATATAATTTTAAACTTAATATCTAAATATTAGGCTTATAATCTATTAAAAAATTAAAAAAATTATTATATAATACTGGGTATAGTTTTTTTAGTAATATCTTTTAAAATATAGCTAATATAATAGAATATCCGGAGCTAAAATAACTAAATTTATGTAATATATTTAAATAATTGACAAAATAAATAAAAGCAAATAGTAGTAATAAGTTTTTATTACTAATTTCGGGGTTTAAAAACTAGAAATAGCCGAAATTATTCCTCTACTAATCTCTCCAATTTCGTTATTTTCGAGAAAAATATTTTCTTATAAATAGACAGATTTAGTAAGCCTTAGGAAACTTTAATAATCAACTTTTAAGTTTAAAAAGCTAAAATATAGAAAAAATAAACTGCTATAAACGCTAAAATATATAAGGTTTCGGGAATCCGTAGGGGTATTCTTAGTAGCCCCATAGGGCGCAACTAGGGCTTATGCTACCAAAATCTGAGCCATATCGCCACAAAGGGGCACAATTGCCGTACACTGCCACAGGGCTCCACCGACACTATCAGCCTCCACAAAAGATATCAAGTGGCAGTGCTACTATCAATTATAGGGTAACACCCCATAATTTCAACATATTTAATAGTTAAATTTTACTATAATTTTAAATTTTTAGTAAATTTTAAATATTATAAAAAAGAATTTATTTATTATTAAACTTTATTTATATAATAGAAAATTTTATAATTTTATTTTAATAAATTGAAAATTTCGAAAATAATAGGTTATTTTATTAAATCGAAAAAATATTAAATATATATTTTTAACAAAAAAAAGCTAATTTAAGTTTTTTAAAAACCGCTATAACCGTTATTTTTTTTTATTTTATTTCGATTAAAATTTTAAAACTTATAATAAATTAATAAATAGCTAATTATAAAATAAAAAAGTTAAATTTATTATTTTATATATTTATATTTATAAAAAAAAATAACGCGCGTTTATATAAGTAGTAGCTTTATAAAAAATAAATATAAATTGAATAAACTGATTAAATTAGATAAAATAGTAGCTAAAGCTTTATATATTTATATAATAGGTGCCTCTATATATAAAGCCCTGCTTTTGTACTCTTTTTTTTTATATTATTAATATATGTAATATTAGTATATATACTTATACTTTTTAGCACCGTGTTTTAAAAAAAAATTATTAAAATAATCAATTTAAATTATTTTAAATTAGTTATATTTTATATTTAAAATTTTAAACTTTTTAAACTATTTATAATATTATATTATAAACTAAATAATAAAATTAATTAATAGTTACAATATATATTATATAAAAAAAAGCAAAGCTCCGTCGAGATATAGCAATATTATTAATAAAATATTTAAAAGTAGAAAAAAAAAAAGTTAACAAAATATAGTATATAAAAGCGCAAATACTAAATAATTTTAAATTTTTTATTTTTACTATTTATTACCGATAAAAAATTTATAATAAAATATGTAGTTTATATGTTATATTAAAATAAAGCTTTATATATAAACTTAATGCCTAAAATTTAGCTTATTATAACTATCTTTTTAGCGTAAAAAAAAAACTTATTTATTTATAAATAGTAGAAATTAAACTAGCTTTAAATATAGTAATTAATATATATTTTTTAGCAAAAAAAAAATCGCTTTAAATATTTATTAATTTAACCAAATTATAAAATTTATATATTTATAATTAATTGCTTAATTTTTTTATATATATTAAAAAATAGTATATTAAAAACTTTTAAATAATATTTTATATTAAATAATATTTTATATTAAATAATATATTAATAAATATAATATATTAATTATATTGTCGACGTTATATATATTATTAACTTATAGCTATAAATTTATTATTATTTAAATATAATTAATAAAACTTATTATTTTTTATAGCTTTTAGCTAAATATCAAATTATATTAATAAATCGGTTGCGTTTAAATTTGTTTTATAAAAATTTTTAATTTTCTATAAACTATTTCGGAAATCGTTAATAAAATGTTATTTATTTTCAAAGTTTTAATTTTTCTATTTAATTTTATATATTAATTTTTTATAATAAATCTAAAAAAACAGCATTTTTTTAATTATTTATTTTTTATTACCGTTGTTTAAGTCGATAATTTTTTTTAAATAAAAATATAGTTTAATTAAATATTAAATTATTAGAAAATTTCCGTAATTAATTTATATAATATTGTTATATTTTTCGCTATAAATTAGGTATTTTTAAAATAAATATATCGCTATTATATTTTAAAATTTTAAAAATCTATTATATTATCGAAAAATCGATTTATTAGCTATAATTATTATTATTTAATAATAAAAACTATATTTTTTACGTTAAAATTTAATTTACGTCGATAATAATTTGCTTAATTAAATTATATAATTTTAAATTATATATAAATTTATTTTAGCTTTATTTATAAAACTTGCAAATTATTTTAAATAATTTTGCGCTATTTTGTAAATTTTTTTTCTTTAATAAATATATCGATATAATATTTAGTCCTATTATTTTAATTAAAAATAAAAAATATTATAAAATCTATTTCGATTTTATATAATAATAAATTTATACTATTATAAAATAATAAAATAGTAATATAATTTATTAATAATATTTATTTAAACTAATTATTTTAATAATAGTTAATAAAAAAAATATAAATATTATTTATAATATTAAATAATAATTTCGGCTTATTTTGTAATTTTGTAATATTTTGTAAAAGCAAATTTTTAATCTATTTTTAAAAATTTAACAATTTCGTCTATAAATACGAAAATAAATTAAAAACCCCGATTTTAAACAATAAATTTAAAAATTCTAAATTTATAAAATAAGCTATTTAAATATAATTTAATAATTTGCTATATAATTATTTTTTAAATATAAAATAATATTTAAAAACGTTTTTTTAGTTTATTTATTACTATTAAAATATTATTAAAATTATAACGATTTTTAAATATTATTTTAAAATTTAAAATAATATATTTTTAAACTTGATTAAAAACAAAAAATAGGTTTAATAATCTCGATATTTTGTTACAAAACGTTTTAGTAAAACGATAAGTTTTATAATTAATAATAAATCGATTATAATAGCTATTAATTTTGAACTATTAATATTTTTTCGTTAATAATTTGCGTATTTTTCAATAACTAAAATATATAGTTAAAAAATATAATATATTTTATAAATAATATATTTATAAATAATATATATTTTAATATATTAATATTTAATATTATTAACCGTTTTTGATATAGTATTAAACTATTTTTTATTATTTAAAAGTTATTTTCCCGAATTTTTTGTATTTTTTAGTAATAAATTTTTATAGTAAAATTTTCGCAATTATTATATAAAATATTTTTTATTATTAAATAACCGTTTTATGCTATTTTTTTTTAAATTAATAATAATAATATTTAATTATATTATATTAATATTTATAATAATAACTAATATATTAAAATTTATTTAATATAATAGTAAATATTTTTTTTCTTCTATTTAAAAGTTGGAAAAATTTATCTATTTTTAAATATTTATTTTATTTTTTCGAAAATATATCTATAACGATATTTTTTTTCTTAAATTTATATATAATAATAAAATAATAATCGGCTAGTAATTTTATTTAACTAGTTTATCGAAAATTAAATAGTTATTTTATTTTAAAATATTTAAATATATAATAATTAATAATTAAAAAAAAAGCTTTTTTTATTATAAACCGATTAATTTTATATACTATTTTTTTAATATAAAAATAATAACAAATATTTTTTTATTATAAATATTATAATTTAGTTTAATATTATATAAAATTTTAAAAAAATAAACTATTAGATATTATATATTATTATATAACTATATTAATATATTAATTATTATATTATTAATAAATCGTAATAATAATAATATAATAAAAACGGAAAAATAAAGTAATTTTTTAAAATTTCGAATATTTTAATATATTTTTTTAATTATACCAAAAAAATATTTATAATAATTAAATAAATTAATAATTTAGTAATATAACTGTAATTTTTTACAAATTTTTGATAAAAATTACAAAAACCAAAAAACGATTAAACTTTTTTAAATTACGAAATATTTCTTAATTTTAAACTATAAATATTTTTGCAAAATCTATTTTTATACTATTTTTATTAATAATAAATTTTAAAAACTTAATTTTTATAATATAAAATTTATATTTTTTAATATTAATTTATAGTTTATTAATTTTAAAATTTTTTAATATTTATTTAATATATTTATAATAATTTTCTAAATTATTTAAATAAATAATAATATTATCGAAATAAATATTTATAAATTTATCGAAATATTTTTAAAAAAAATTATTAATATATTGCTAAAAAATAACTAAATTATTAGTAAATCTAAATAATATAATTAAATAACGATAAATATTATAATAAATTTTAAATATAGTTAAATTTTTATATTTTTAAATTATATAAATTTTATAAAAAACTTGTTTTAATTTAATTTTAGTAAAGATTTTTTTTTATAAAATCCGACTAAATATTTTATCGATTAATAGCAAAAAAAATCGAATTTTTTTTTATTATTAAATTAAATTTCCTATAATTTATATAAAAACGTAATTTTTTTTTTAGTTTAAAAACTATTAAATAAAAAAAAATAAATAGTATATTATTCGATTTTATAAAACTTTCATATAAATTATTTATAATATATATTTTAATAACTTCGAGTTTTTTTAATAATATTTTATAAAAAAAAGTATAATTTAAATTATTAAAATCTTTTCTATCTAAAAAATAAAATTTAGAATTAATATTAAATTTATAAAGCGATAATTTATTAAAATTTATTTTACTAAAAATACGTAAAAAGTCGTAATATTCAAAAAATACAGTTTTTAAAGCGTTTTATTATAAAATATTTTTTTTTTTAATAAAAAAATTTTCCAAATTCGGTAATTTTATTTTTTTTTCAATTTTTTAATCTAATTCGTCGATATTAATAATTATTATATCGTTTTAAATTTTATTTTTTCGGAAATAGTTATAAAAACTAACTATATTTACTATAGTTATAAAATTAAAAAAGCATAATTTTTATTAATTATATATATTTTTTAATAATTTATATATTTTATATTTATTATATTTTTATTTAAATATTATATATTTAATAAATTAAATTTTATTATTTTTATAAATATAAAATTTATAAATATAATTTATATCGTTTAATATATAATTTACTTTTTTTAATTTAAAAATAAAAAATTGCAGCGTTGTAATTATTTTTTTTAAAAAGAAAATTTTTCTTTTTTTACAATTAAAATATTATAATAATTTATATTTTATTAATAAATAAAATCGTTAAATTTTTTCGTTTAATTTATAAATATATTCGCTAATTAATTTATTAAAAATATAATATTAAAATAAATTAACTAATATTAATATGATACGCCAAGCCATGGGGACCCACTAGCTGGGGCGGTAGACCTTCATGCATAGTGGGGTAGATAGACTAGTGTAGCCAGATAGGCTGATTAGATAAGGGGCACGCATCTATAAGAGGCGCGCACCTAAGGAGCAAGTTAGACTTACCTCCTCGATCTACATCACACACCCCAATATACAAATATTATACTACACCCCCAAGCTACACTTACCATAATAATAATTAATTAATAAATTATATTTTATAAACTAAATTTTTTAAAAAATTATATTATATATTATATTAAATATAATTATTAAAATTTTGGCAAAAATATAACTATTTAATTATAAAATTAAAAATATAGCGCTAATAATTTTTTATCAACTATTTTTATTATAACTATATAAATATTATATAATAAAATAAAATATTTATATAAATTTAAAATATTATATAATTTTAATAACAATAATAAAATTTATAATAATATAAATATTTATTTTTATATCGATAAAAATATTATAAATAATTAACAAAAATTTATTATTTAATATTATATAAAAAATAATAAATAAATTATTATTTAAATATTCAAATATATAATTTTTAATTTTACTATATTTTTTAACTAATATATTTTTTTAAAAAAAATCAATTTTTCCTAAAGTTAAAAGTTTTCCAAATTATTATTATTTAGATTTTTTTTAAAAATTTAACTAAATCTTCAAATTTATAAAATTTTCTAAATTCGAGTTTTAAAAATAATAACGTATAAAAAATAATTATAAATAATATAGCTTTTTTTTTGCAAAAAAAATATCGTTTTTTTTTTTAATTAATCTATAAAATTTTTTGCAAAAAAAAATATTACTAAGCTAATCGCAATTTTTATTAAAAATAAAAATTAATAAATTAGTGTTTAAAGATTTAATTATCTTTTTTTTTTTAATAATTACTATTAATTAATTTTAAATTAATAAATTTAATTTTATTATAACGTTTTTTATATTATTATAAATTATAGACAATTTTTTAAATAAATTTAATAAAAATATTATAGTTAATAAATTAATTAATAGTTTTAATAATAATTTAATTTTAAATATAAATTGATAATTTTTCGTAAAACTTTTATTTTTACTCAGATTTAAAAAAATAACGTTTTTTAACAAAATGGACAAAAAAATTCTTAAATTTTGCAAATTTGCTAAATTTATTAAACATTTCTAAGTCGTTTTATTCAGTTTTAATTTTTTTTTTTTCGGTTAACGTTATAATATCTATAATAAAAATAATTTAAAATTTTTTTAAAAATCTTAATTTAATTAAAATAATCGTTTAATAAATATAAAAATAAATTTTTTAATATAGCTTTTTTTAAATAGGTTTTAATATTAACTATATAAATTATATTAAAAAAAACTAATCAATATTAGCTTTTATTTAGTTTTTTATTTTATAATGTTAATTATTAAATAAAACGATATTTTTATTATTAATATTATTATTTTTAAATTTAAAAACTTTTATTTTAATAAATTTATAATTAATTATTATTAAATTAAATTAGATAATATAAATTGATTTAGAAATTTATTATTAATAAAAAAAAAATCGACAATTTATTAGTTAAAATTATTTAATTATTTTTTTATATTTTCGATTTTAAAATATATATTAGTTAACTTTTTAATAATACGATTTATCAAATTTTATCTTTTTATTTATTAATTTAAAATAATATTATTAGTTTATTTAATAATATTATTAATATTACTTTTATATTAGCAAAAATCGAAATATTTATTTTAAATTTATATATATAAAGTTTTTAAAACTAAAATTTAGTAATATATTTTTTTAAATAAAACTTCGAATTATTAGTATAATTTAATAAATTTAGTTAAAATAATAAAACTTTTTATATTTTAAAAAAATTCGAGTAATATATGTTTAAAAAAACAAAAAAAAAGAAAAACATTTTAATCGCTTTTATAATATATTTATTTAAATTTAGTAACTAATTTAAATATATTGAAAAACGATAAAATTAAAATTTATAAAAATCTTTTTAAATTAAAAATAGCGATTTTTTATAAACGTATATATTATTTTATTATTTTTTTTTAAGAAAATTTTAGTTTAAATATTATTATTTAAATTAAATATTATCGATAATTATTAATAAACGTTGGTTTTAGGTTATTTATTTAATTTAATACAAAAATAAAATTATTGAAATCGAAGTAAACCTTTTTTTTATTAAATATATTATTTAAATAATTTAATTTATTTAATTATACTATTTCGGTTTATAAAATTATATAATAGTAAAAAACTAATTTAAATAGATTAAAAGTAAATTAATATTATAAAAAATAATATAATATTAAAAAAATAATATAAAATATAGTAAACAATTTTTAAATAATTACAATATATATTATATAAAAAAAAGGAAAGTTTTGTTAAAATATAGTAATATTATTAATAAAATATCTAAAAATAGAAAAAAAAAAATCAACAAAATATAGCATGCAAAAACGTAAGTATTAAGTAAATTTAAATTTTTTATTTTTGCTATTTACTATTGATGAAGAATTTGTAATAAAACGCGCAATTTATATTTTATATTAAAATAAAACTTTATATATAAATTTAGCGCTTAAAACCTAGTTTATTATAATTTTAATTATATTAATATTATTAATAAAAAATTACTTTTTAAATAGCTATTTTTGGATAAATTAAATTTAAATTTAATATTTTATAAAATTAATTACGATAAACTTGTAATTATTAGTAATAATTATATTATTTTTATATAAAAAAAAAAGCAATAAAAAGTTTATAAATTTACTAATAAAACTAAAAAAAAGCAAAATTTTTGCAATTTTAAGTAATTTAATTTATTTAATATATATTTTTAAATATTATATAATATTTACAATAAAGCTAGTAAGAATAACTAAATTTTTAATATTTATAAAAGCTATTTTAATGAAATTATTTATTAAAATATTTACTAATAAATTTATTAAAAAAAAAATTTAATAAATTTTTTGTTTAAATTAAAATTTTTTTTAAAAAAAAGCTATTTTAAATTATTTAAATAGCTTTAATTTAAAAATTAATATTAATATTAATTTTTAAAATAAATTTTTTTTTTAATAAATCTAAGTTAAATTTAAGTATATTTCTAAATTTTAGGTGTTTTTTTAAAAAAAACTTTAAAATTTTTGATCCTATTTTAGATTTATTTTTTATAAATTTTTTTCGACAATTTATTATAATAAATTTATTTATTATAAATAATATTAATAAAAATTAATATAAATTTATAATTTTTTTTTTTAAAAAAAAACTTTAATAAATTAGTTAATTTTAAACTACTTTTTTTAATAATTAAAGATTTTTTTTTTATATATATAGATTTTTCTATATAGTTAAATTTTATATAATATTTTATTTATTAAATTATATACATTATAATTAATATTAAATTATAGTTTAAATTATTATTTTTAATGTTTAAAAAAAAATTAATAAAAAAATAGCTTATTATTTATAAAAACGAATTTAAATAATTATTATTTATTAAAATTTTAAATTTTATTATTAAAAATACTATTAAATAAAAAATTATTAATATATAATAAATTTTAAAATTTAAAAATAATTAATAAAATTATATCTATAAATTTAAATTTCGCTTTATTATTAAAAGTTTTAAATAAATCGCAAATATTAATTATAATAAAACTTTTATAGCTATTATAATTTTATTTATTTAAAAAGAAATTTTAATTTTAATTATTTTAAATAGCTAAATAATTATATAAATAGATTTTATAAACGTTTTTTTATATAACAATTTATAAAAAACAATATATTTTTTATTTTTAAATATATTAAAAATAATATTAAAACATCTAAAATTATTAAAATTTACTACAAAATATAATTATAATTTTTTTATAAGATAAGTTTTAGTGATTTTTAAAGCTTTATATAATTTAAAACAAGCTTTTAAAATTTAATAAAAAAAATTTACTAAAATCGTAAAAAACTTCGGTTTTTTTTCTTTAATTTTAAACCTTTTAATATATTAAAATACTATTATAAATTATTATATTATTATTTATATTAATAATTATTTTATTATAAATTTAAATATTATTTATATCGAAGCTTTAAAAATTTAATCAAATAAAAAAGTTTTTATTAATAATAAAAATTATATAACCTAGTTTTTAAAAGTTTTAATTATTTATAATATAATTATTTAAATTTGACATTTAAATTGAAAATAATATAAATCACGATATACGCTATACAGAAAAAGGCAGGGCTCCGTTAAAATGTAATGATATTGTTAATAAAATATCTAAAGGTAAAGAAAGGAAAAAAGTTAACAAAGTGTAGCATATAAAAGCGCAAGCATTAAGTAAACTTAAATTCTTTATTTTTACTATCTGTTATCGATAAAGAATTTACAGTAAAATACGCAACTTGTATATTATATTAAAAAAAAGCCTTATGTTTAAACTTAGCGTTTAAAACTTAGCTTACTATAATTATATATTAAATAAATATTAATTAAACTAAATTTAATAAATATTAATCTTATTAAAATACTTTTTTTAATAAGTTTAATTTATTTTACTAATTATAAATTTTTAATTTTTAATTTAAAATAATACTTAATATTAATAAATATTATAATATATATTACAATAATTATTATAATATATATATATTTCGAAAAATGTATATTTTATAAAAGCTAAATATTTTTTTCGATATTTAAAAAATATTATAAAATTATCAATTTATTATAAAATAAATTTAATTTATTTATATTTTAAAAATCTTTATTTTAAAATTTTTTAGCTAATTATTATAATTAATAGTAATTTTGCTAAATATAAAATTATAGAAAAATTTATTTAAAAATATTTAATAACTATTACAAATATTATTATTGTTTAAAAATTAAAAAAGCTTTTATTATTATATTGTTTATTTTAAAAACTAAATTTATAAAAATTATTTATAAAATAAAATAATTGCGAAAATTTTATCAAAAAATTAAATAACTAATTATTTTACTAGTTATTATATTTTTTAATAATATAAAAAATATAGAAATTTTAAAAAACTTTAAATATTATAATTATATAAAATATTAATAATCAAATTATTGCTATATTTTATTTCAATATAACAGATATATTAATTAATAGTTTTATTGAATTATTAAATATAATTAAATAGGCTTATTTTTTATAATTAACTAAATTATATTATTTTGCAGTTTTTTTAAAAAGAAATCTATTTATTATAGAAAATAAATAATTATAACTAATAGCAAATTTATTAATAATTTATTAATTTAATAATTTAATAGTTAAAATATTTATAATATTATTTTTCCAATTAACGTTTATAAATATTATTATTAAAAATTTAATTTTAAAAAATATTTAAAAAACTTAGGTTTAAATCCTAATTAAGCTATTTTTTTAATTTTTTTTTTTAATTTAATCAATTTTTTCTATTTTTTGCTAGTTTTTAATTAGAAATTCCGAATATTAATATTAAAAAAAAGTATTAAAATTATAGAATATTATTTTATAATTAATAATAATAATAAAATTTTATAATATTATATAATAATTTCGTTTTTTTATAATAATATAATTTAGTTTTAAATAATATAAATTTTAGTTATATTTTATAAATTTATTAAAAAAAAATTTATAAAATTTAAAATTTTCTAAATTTTAGCGCTTATTAATAATTTATTTAGTTTATTTTTATTATAATTTAGGTTTTTAAATTTATCGAATAATTATTAAAATCTTTTAAAACCTATTAAATTTATCTATTTATAAAAAAGCTTTTTTTTTTTTCAAATAACAAAAAAAAAAAAAATCTTTAAAAAAAGTAATTTCGGCAATTTTAATACTTAAAACCTAAAATTAGTAATAAAAACTTGTTATTACTATTTACTTTTATTTATTTTATTAATTATTTAATTATATTGTTTAAATTTAGTTATTTTAATTTTAAAAATTTTATTATATTAGCCATATTTTAAAAAATACTGTTAAAAAAACTATATTTAAAATTACATAGTACCTTTTTTAATTTTTTAATATATAAAATTAATAATAATACTTTTAATAATAATGTTTATATTAAATTATATAAATTTAATATTTATATTAATAATTACTTTACTTTTTTTAATATATTTTTAAATAAAATTTCTAATATTTAAAATAGTCTATTTTTATATTAATATTATATAGTTTATTTAATAATAAAAAATAGGTCTTTTGTAATATAAAAACCGGCTAAGAATTTGTTTTTAAAAAAAAATAAAAAATGGTATTTTTTTATTTTAAAAAAAAACTACATTATTTTATATTATTAATAAATAAATTATTATATTTCGAAATATTATAACTACGGCATTAAAACTTCGTTATTTATTAAATTTAACTATAAAATCTTAAAATTATTTTTATATAATATTTATAGCAATTTATTTAATGTTAATATTTTATTTATAATTATAATTTAAAAAATTTATAATTAATATATTATATTATTTATTAATAATAATATATATTAATAAACTAATTAAATAAAACGTAAATATTTTAATAAACTACTTTTAAAAATAACATATTTTATATTAATATTTATTAATAAATAATATAAATATACTTTTTTAATTTTTTAATTTTAAATAACTTAATTTTATATTTTTTATTTATTTATAAATGTTATAATAAAGCGTATATAAACAATAATATTACAAGTTAATAATTAAGGTTAATAAATTAATATTAAATTAAAAGGGAAAAAATAAGTGAATATAATGCTTATAAAGCGTGTAATACTAAATAAACCTAAATTTTTTATTTTGCTATCTATTTATTAATAAAAAATTTCCTATATATTAATAAATTTTAAACTATTATAAAAATGGGTTTATTATATTTCGTAATTATTTTCTTTTTTTAAAAGCTGGATTTTAGCCAATTTATTAAAAATAACAAAATTAGTTCGTATTAACCTAATTTCTTTATATTTATAATAAAAATTAAAGTATATTAATAATAATATTTTTCAACAAAAGCGTTAAATTAAATAAAATAAAAAGTAGATAATTATTCATAACTATTAACTATTAAAATAATTGTTATTAAATTTAATAATGTTAATATTTTTTTAAATATTTATAAATAGTGAAAAGTATAATTTATATCAATAGGTTTTAAAATTATAGCATTTATATTTATTATAAAATCGGCATATAAAATCTTTTTTTAATATAAAATAAAATATAACTTATTTATAAAAGGTTTACATTAAAATAATACGGCTTATAAATTTAATAATATAAATAATATTAATATTAATAATGTTAAAATTTATAGTTATATTTTTTTTAAATATAAAAAGCTTAAACTTTTGCTTTCAATTATTTTAATAATTTGTAAAACGTAATAGTAATAAAATAAATTTATTATAAATATTAAGCAGTAACGTTTTATTATTTAGTTTTGCTTGTATTTTTTTTAATAATATTATATAAAAGTTTTAAATATATAAAGCTTTTAGTTATGTTATAGTATTTATTTTTTAATTGATATTTTCCTAAAATGTAAAAAAAATATATATATTGTTTTTGTTTTTAAAAATAAAAAAGTAGAGTTTTTTTATAGTATAAGTCTATTTATTAAATTATAATATATATAATTAAAAGTAGCAAAAAAAATAGTATAATCGAAAATAGTAAAGTTAACAAAAAAAAAACATATTATAAGCTATATTTTAAAATTAAAATAGCTATATATATATAAAAATTAAGCTTTACTATTGTTAAAAACGTTGTTATTAATATATAATTTGTTTTTAAAAAAGGTTTTTACGTTTTATATTTAAGCTAGCTAATAAATTGTAAAGGGTTAAAAAAAACAAGGTATAAATAATATGTAACAATAGTCAAAATAAAAGCTTATTATATAGTAAAAAATATTTAATTAAAATGATTAATTTTAGTAGTATAATTTATATATAATTAAGTTATTTATATATAAAAGTTATTAATAAAAGTTAAACATAAATATTTAATTTATATAATAATAAAAGCTTATATTTATTATATATTAAAGAATTTATTAAATATAATAATAATATATAAGTAAATATATAATAAAAATAGGTATAAAAAATATTAATTTATATATATAAAAAAAGCAAAAAAAGCATAATATAATAATATAGTAAATATATATTATATATATTTTATAATAGCTTAAACTTGTTAAAAATAAATAAAAAAGCATTTTAATTATAAGCTTTTAAGCAATAATAAAAATATTAACAGCATTTTTTTTTTAAACTTTAAAAGCTATATATATAATATATAAAAGACTTTTTAACCTAAATTTTAAAAATATAAAATAACTTTTAATTATAAGTTTTTAAGCAAATTTATAATATATAAAACTATAAATCGATATAAATAAAACTATATATAATATTATAATATATAAATAAAGTAATATAATTAAAAATAAAACTATTACTAATATTACTTTAAAAAAAATTTAATATTATTACACTAAAACGTATATAAATAATAATAATTAAAATTAATAAATTAATATTAAGTTAAAGGAAAAAAAATAAATAAATACAACGTTTATAAAACGCGCGGTATTAAATAAAATTAAATTTTTTATCTTGCTATTTATTTATTAATAAAGAATTTCCCACACATTAATGAATTTTAAACTATTATAAAAGTGGGTCTATTATATTTTATAACTATAAATATATTATTAAAATTTAATATAATTTACTATATTTCTACTACGCAAAAATCGAATAATTAAATAAACATTTATATATTATATTTATTAATATTTACGAAATTAATCGTTTTTAATATATTAGCTAAAATTTTAAAACTATCGACTTTTTTTTACGTATTTAAAAATTCTATATTGTTGAATTATATAATAGGCTTAAAAATATTATAAAAACGCTATTATAAGCTTTTTAAATTACCGATATTATTATTTATTATTGCCGTAAAATCGCCGTTAATTTTAAACATAATTTATTATAATAAAAATATATATAAATATTATAAATATTATTATAATATAATAAAAATAAAAATAGGCTTAAAAATTATTATAAATATTAATACTATATAATAAAAATAGCAAAAAAACTATAATATTATTATAAATTTTATTATAATAATGCAAAAATACAATAATATTATAAAAAGCTTAAAATAACGTTAAAATAAAAGTGCTATTTTTTAATATATTTATTAATAAAACTAAAGGTCAAAAAATGGTTATAAATACTTTAATTATTGTTAATATTATAAAAATATATTAATAAATATTAAAACGAACTTTGTAAAAAATTATTAATTTAATAAATAATAAAGCCAATATTAGCAAAAATAATAAAAATTATAAAAGCGCAAATATATTTAATAATATACTAAGTAATAACTCGTAAATAATATAAAAATATATTAAATATATAAAATTAAAAAATATATTAAAAATTATTAATATATAAATTAATATGTAAATTAACACATTAATTAATATATTAATTAAAATTTATTAAAAATAGCGTTTTTAAAAAAATTTAAATATTTTAAATATTATAACAAAAGTTATTAATAATAATAATAATAATATATAATGATAGCTTTATTTTAGTAATAAACAGGTTTTTATAAAAAAACATATTATATATATATATTTTAAAAAGCTTTAAAAATAGTTAATTAATATACTTTTTTGCAAAAATAGATTTATCGATTTTTATAATAGAAAATATCAAAAATAATATTTTTAAAAGATTTCTAAAACCATAGATCTGGCTGATTTAGCGATTTTTTGAAATTGGTATATATAAGTTGCTTTGTTAAAAAATTGAGGTGCATGTAGGTAGGCAGGCGGCACCAACTGGCAAAATTCTGGCGGGCCGGCAGGTTACGTAGAGGTGCGTACCTACCAAATAGGGGGGTACATACTTACTAGAGCTCTTCTTTATTTATCGTTATTGACAGGGCCTGCATGTGCTATAATATTAAAGATTTATTTGCTACCGGACAGCCCCTAAGGGACAGGGCAATATACTTGTTCCGAATACCCGGCTGTTTTGCTTGACATACCCAAAGGTTTGTGACCTTGTTAACATCAATTCAAGATATTTCTAAAAATCAGGCCGTCGGCCAATAGATAGAGCATACTATATATAGCCCGCAAGTCGACTAATCTCGAATCAGATTTTCTCTAGTCAAAGTCCGATTGATTTCGGAGTAGATGTCTACATCGGTAGTGGTAAAATCTCGTGGCCCAGCTCGATTGGGAAGGTGTATATTTCATGCATCTCGCTTAACCTCTACATCTTAGTCATAATACCCTCAACGACGTTCTAGATCTAGTATCCTACAATAGCCTACGACTCCATGGCCCAATTGTTGTCCTTCAATCCGCACCTTTATTTTCATCTCGGCTGTCCCTGTCTTGCCAATATCCGCATCACACGCGGAGTTTGAACAGCGCCGACGATGTTAATGTTAGGCCAGTAGCGTCAATTTTTGACGATACATGGGTGACCGACGATGTCACGATTGAGAAAAACATGGCCCCCACCGTGATTCGAGTACAAATAGTATAATGAGGGACCCTCGCCTTTGGCTTGG
Organism: Xylariaceae sp. FL0255; assembly: GCA_022578795.1. NCBI lineage: Eukaryota > Fungi > Ascomycota > Sordariomycetes > Xylariales > Xylariaceae > Xylariaceae sp. FL0255. The sequence continues at coordinate 79,842 of MU388907.1, forward strand.
CCACCTCCTCTCCTTCAATCACGGTCACCTCAGGCTCCTCAATAGCAATCATGCTGGCACCCTTCGTGTGCCTCTTGGCACTGCTGTTGCCGCAGCATACTCATGCTGCTGCTGTGTTCGCGCATTTTATGGTGAGTATCTCAGAGGAAGGAGCCTAACCCAATATCCCCTCCAATTACTGACGTCGATCCCAAGGTGGGCAATGTTCCTTCATGGAACGAATCTAATTGGTCGTCCAACATGAAGCTGGCCAGTGGGTATGGCATCGACGGGTTTGCGCTCAACATTGCCAATGGCTACGAGTACAACGACCTGCAGATTGGCAACGCCTTCTCCACCGCGGAGAGCTTGTTCGCCGACTACGGCTTCGTCGTCTTCTTCTCCTTTGACTATGCCGGCAATGGTTCGTGGGCCGAAGGAGAGGTCATCAGCCTTGTCAATCAGTATTCCGGCAGCGAGGCGTACTACCACTACAACAGCCAACCTTTCGTGTCCACGTTCGAGGGACCGGGCAATGCAGATGACTGGACCAACATTAAGGCTCAAACGGGCTGCTTCTTTGTTCCTGACTGGTCCTCGGCAGGGGCTGATGTCGCAGCAGGCCTCAATGGCGGTATTGTAGATGGTCTTTTCAGTGAGTTTTCCTTGTTGTTTTCACGGTCAGACGTGTTATTGTGTCTTGTCGAAGCTGACTAGAGTTGCCTAGGTTGGGCCGCATGGCCGTATGCCAGTTCTCCCATGTCTACCTACATCGATGCGTCGTACTCCTTGGCCCTGGGCGACAAGCCCTATATGATGCCAGTGTCTCCCTGGTTCTTCACCAACCTGCCCGGTTACGATAAGAACTGGCTTTGGAACAGCGCCGACTTGTGGTACGACCGCTGGCAGCAGGCAATTTTCTACTCCAAAGGCGGCTACCCTGCCCCCGAGTGGATCGAGATCATCACGTGGAACGACTTCGGAGAGTCGCACTACATCGGCCCCTTGGACGACAGCCAGTATGAGCTCTTCGACATTGGAAAGGCACCGTACAACTACGTCGAGAATATGCCGCACGACGGATGGGGTGCCCAGCTGTACTGGCTCATCAGTCAGTATAAGACAGGCAAGGCGGAAGGGTTAGGAGAGACCCTGGTGGCCTGGTGGCGAACTTCGTATGCCTCGTCTTGTACGACGGATACCACCGGCAACACAGCCTCCCAGCTCCAGGTCGAGTACACGCCTGCCGATATCGTTGTTGATCAGATTTCCATTTCGGCGCTTTTAGCTCAAGAGCCGACGGACTCTACGGTCATCTTTGGGGGTGTTGAGTCGGACATCACCTGGAAGTACAAGCCCCAAGGCGGCGCCGGCCTCTACTACGCTGTGTATGATGTGCCTGCTGGCGGCACGGGTATCATTACCATCTCGGTGAATAGTGGCTTTGACAATCTCTTGATTAATACCGAGTCGGGACTCATCAACAGCTCGTGTCCCCAGGACATTACAAACTGGAATGCCTACGTTGAAGTGGCCTATGGTGTACAGAATGCCTTCAGCCAGGACGTGTCAGACTATGTGTGTGTCAACGGATGGGGGTGGGAAGATTTTGGCCCCGTCTGCACTTTTATTTGCGAATATGGCTATGTAAGTATACTCCCAACACATCTCATCACACCACGCTGGGATTGCCTGACGCGACTCGTGCGACTCGTGCTTCCCGCTCGAGCTGACTGACCGCCATCGCAGTGTCCCACCTCGGCATGTGTCTGCGATCAATGGGGCGCACAGAAGACGCTCCCGACAGACGGCGGCACTCCAGTAAACGGCTACTCGCTCGATGGCGACCCGAACTGGGATGGCTTATGCAGCTTCCTGTGTGGCCTTGGCGAGTCGTACTGCGCACAGTTCAACGAGTATTGCTCAGAAACGCCTACACCCGTTGTGATTCCTACCGTCTCACCTTTTACGCCCAATGCCCCAACGAGCGGCTCGGGACTCACCGCCGACTTTGACGACCTGTGCAACTGGTCCTGCAAGTACGGCTACTGTCCCATCGACGAATGTCAGCTCGGCACCGAAGGTGTCCTAGACGTGCCTCCAACACAGCTCTACCCCACGCTTAAGGCCAACTACACCCCAGATAACTTCTGGCGTTACAACGATCTTTGCACGTGGACCTGCAGCCGTAATTACTGCCCGGGCGTGTGCTCGTCCAATCTGGGATGCGTCTCCGGCTCCGGCGACGGTAACTACGGTGGCCTCTGTAGTTTCTCCTGCGGCCGCGGGTTCTGTCCCTCACCGTGTACGTGCGCAGCCATGGGCTCCGTCCCTGATCTCAGCGACATCTTCGATCCGCTCATCACGGGACACGCTGCGCCGGGACTGGATGAGACCACGTACGATCCGCTGTGCAACTTTGCGTGTAGCCACGGGTATTGCCCGGAGCCGGGCGCTTGCGTTGCCGTTTACGATGGGAACCTGAATATTACGGAAACAGACCTTCCTGCGCTGCCTACGCTGGTTGATTACGATCCGGTGCCTAACGTCACGTTTAGCGAAGGGCAGTTCGTGTGGTACAGTCTCAGCCAACCGGATTACTTCATGGGTGTGATGACTGGGAGCCAACCAGTTGATCTGGCGGATATCGACTCGAGTACCTGTGACGTCTGTATGTTTCCCCCCCCTCTCCGTTTTGCCCTCTCGTGAGCACAACCCCGAGCTTATGGCAAATACCGTCTGACATTCTGCATCTAGCGACATCCGGAGAATACGGATCATGGCTCGGCTGCGTAGGAGAGACCCTTGAGTGGCTGCTTCTCAGCGTCTTTGCGGATCCCAACAGCCTCACAGAACGTGACGCCTCCGACTCAACAAAGTCAAAATCTACCAGGTCGTGGGCTTATACTCCTGTGTCGAACTGGATCGCCAAGTCCAACTGCTCGACGCATTGTCGACTTTTGGCCGAAGCCCCTGTCGGCACTTGGGTCCCCGTGGGCGAGGGCCACATAAACGGCCAGGTCCACAGCCTGCACTATCAAGTTACAGAGAAAAACAATTTCGCATACAGAGCCACACGTGGCCATCTCGATGAGGCTTCGGAAGCCAAGTCAAGTGTCGAAAAGCGCAAGCAGATCCCGGGGTACTATAGATCAGGCTACTACGTGGGCTCGGGGGAGAGCATCAACCCGGCCATCATCAGCCTGTCCGAAGACAAAAGCACGTGGCCCGACACGGTCTCGGAGATCGCGGGAATGGGTATGACGAACGCGGAGGAAGGCTTCCTGCACAATTGCTACTACCCGATGAGCAACAATACCGGGGTCATGAAAGCCGGCCTTGACCCGGCGCCCTTCGGCTTGAATTTCGACCCGAACGATTCGGTGGGCACCTGGACGCCATCCGAGATCGACGGTTCCGTATCTGTTTGCGACAACGAAGACGGCGATCCCGAGCAGTTCTATGTGGTGTGGCCGAGTGATGGCACTGATGTTGAGGATCTGCGTGCTCTCTTGCTCACGTTCGATTCCGCCATGGAGGAGCATGTTGCTTTGAATCTCGACCTCGGCACCCTATACTTTAGGGCTCACCTGACCATGACACAGGCCTTGCAGGTCACTGCTGAGAAGCAAGTGAGTGACAGTATTTCCTTTCTCCTGTTTACTAATCACATTGATCACACTAACAACCGAGTTGTAATAGTGTTATGGTGTTGAGATCAACTGCGCCGACGGCTGTCCCGACCCGTCTTTTTGGCAGAAGATGGAGCCGGTTCGGCCGCTGAATGACCTGAGTAGGTTTGATGTCAAGACTAGAAAAGCAGACCAAAATTTCTCTATACTACGGGAGAGAGACCAAGGCTTCACCACACAATTCGACGTCGTGCCAGAACTCGGCTTCGTATCGGCCGAGGCGGGGGGTGGTCTGACCACTTACACCCATGATTTATCCAACGGCGATGGCATCAAGGTGTATGTAGTAGATCCAGGCGCTTTCGACCTTTCATTGCCCGTAAGGTTCAACCTCTCCACCTACCCTCTTCTCCTGCCCCAGACTTGCTCTTTGGGCAAGACGCATACATGTGGTGTTCTCGACATGCTGACCAAGTCTCTCATATCACTCCAGGTTTTCTCGGGAGATGTCGACTCGAACGGCGAGACAATACTAGAGAAATGGCAACATCAAAATGTCCCACCATCCTTTTCGCCTCCGTCCCCCGCAACAGGGCCCCCGGCTCACGGCACGTCGATGCTGCAGCAGGTCGTCGGCAGCACCTACGGCATCGCGCGTAACGCCAAGCCCTTCGGCGTCTCGGTCGATCTTTCTAATGGCCGCCAATGGAGCGTCGACGCTCTCGACGTCGTCTTGAACGACTGGCGAACGTGGAAGAGCAAGACCGGGAGCCCCGTCGCCGTGCTTTCCCTGTCGTGGGGGGTCGGGAGGGAGCAGTTTGATGTTTTCAATGATGGTTTTGTGAGGCGCTTTTCCGACCTCTTGAAGATGATGGCCGATGAAGGCATCTTTCTGGTCAGCGCCGCGGGCAACAGTGGTACAGTAAGTCATTACTTTCCCAACACCACCCCACTACCACTTCTTTCTCATCTTTCTTTTTCTCTCTTTTTGGGGGGCATCTTAGTATTGACACAGAAGTCCCCGTCTCTCAAGGATATCAGCTCATACCCATCCCTCTTCGGAGACTCTACCTCTCCCTATTACGTCCCCAGCCTAATGGTCGTAAGCGGCGTCAAGAACGACGGTACAGTGTGGCAGGAGTCTTCTCTCGGCAGCTGGATCGCCATCTGGGCACCGGCCTACCAGGTGGCTATCCAGGGCTGGGTTACGACGACCACGACCGGGACGTGGCCCTTCGACGGCACCTCTGTGGCTGCAGCCAAAGTCGCCGGTGTGGCCGCTTATTTCCTGGGTCTGAGCTCTTTGGACGACACTTTGACTACGCCCTTGCAATTATACAACTATATCCTTACCGTTGCCGTCACGCGATATTTCAACAAAAACATCTACAACAATGCACCGCCTCCCCCCTGAGCGCGAAACTCTTAGGGCGGTTTGGTGCTTTGTACTGTGGGTAAAAAGACTGGATGATTCATCTGGGTTGACTTGTCCCATCTCTGGCCGAAAACAATACACAAGGAACAAGTTTTATACCTGAACTATCATCCGCAGAGGCGGGTAAACTTGAGCAGAAAAGTGAAATGCGAACAGGCAACTGTACACTTCCATCGACCTTCAATTAACAGTTGCGCGAAGACTTCTCAAGACATTGGGCGGAATTTAATTCGGGTCAGTGGGATACATATCGAATTGGATTGGAATAGCAGGGCGGCTATATGGGCATATGTGTACTTCTGGGGATACCTTCATAAATTCAGTAGGACTTGGAATCAGAGAAAAACGCTGATCTTAGGCAGGGAGAAACGCAATCTACGCTATCCTGTTACAGCCGTGAACTAATATGATGATAGGACGATAAATTAACCCAGGATCTAGGTCTCAGCTTATGTAGTAATATGTCGCTTTTAGTTAGCTTTTAATAACGGCAGGGCTTATATAATCCTAGTCTGTAGATAGATGAGCTACTTCTAACCTATTGAATAGCTGCCAGTACTAAAGGTCGTAAACGAGGATAAACATATTTGTTCTTTTCTTTTCTTAATTAGTAATTCACCTAGTCCTGCAAGTTTGGCCAATTGATTTTGTAATGACTGGTCTTCATGTGTGAATGTATATTTTGCATTCACTTGTTTTCGTCTTGGTTAGGTAATACTGTGAGCTGACCTCAAGTAGGCCATTACTGGACGCTAACGATTCTGCCTATTGTACCTTTCTAAGTAGTAGAGTTGTTATTTGGGACATTGGGAGAAAGTTGATCTCAAAGCTTTTCTCGAAATTCTCGAGGCTCATTACTAATGATTGCGAGATAATATCGGTACAGCATTGGACAACATGGGCAACATAGGTCTCCCGGTTCGTCTCGTTGATGAAGCATGTAATTGGCTTTATAGAGGAGAAATCAGAAAGATCAATAGTCCTGAACATGAAAGTAGCAACAGTTGAGTTCGCAAAACGGCTCATGACTCCTGCCTGAGCATCCTGACATCTCATCTTGTACACCACCAGGATCGGTGTACTGGCTCCCAATGATGCATAGAATCCTTAAGAATGGTTTATATAGAAGCCTCTAAGTTTGGAGGATCTAGGATCTGATTTTAGAAGTCCCTTATCCTTACCTTATCTCAAAGGTTCAGATTGTGTTCCGCGATAGGATAACAATCTTTCAGTCTCTTCTTGAGTAGATGGCTGGAAATTTTTCCGTCTCTTTAATCTTCACTTGACTTCTCCAAGTAATTATAGCTTTGATGAGCGCAGGTATTGTTGAACAATAGCTCTCATAGCAGAATCGGACTCGACACCTTGATATTTATCGGGATCAATCTCATTCGGATTTCTACCAATATCTAACGCGTCTTCGGCCTGTGCCGTGAGCTCGTCAAGTGTCGGTCGTTGCGCGGCCTCGTTACTTGTGCAACGCTCTATCAATGCTACCAGATTTGCATTGAGCCTGGGTCTCGTACAAAAGCGGGAGCACCGTCAAATTCCACAGATCCTCGACCGTGGAGATTCTTCAAGAGCACTAAATAATGATGCCTGGAGTCTCTCAGATCCCAGTTCTCCATATTGTCGATAGTTTCTCGCCTTCTAGTTTATTCGAATCATTCGTGACATTGTCAATCCAGTTACTTTTATCTACCTTACGCCTCGTTGTCAAGGAGATAACTTCAGCACGAACAGATGCCGCATCTGAAAATGCTGGTGATCAACTTCACAGGCCTCAGTGAGCATATTGAGGGTCCTGATATCTGAGATGGTATTGACGTGCGAGATGAAGAGTTGTTGCTGCTCTTTGGTTACCATGTCCCGGGTTACATTCTCGACCGCGTCCACTAAGGTTCGAAGCTCTTCAATCAAAGTTGAGTATTTTTGATCATAAAAGTCCCAAACGGATGATTTTACCACTTCATTAGCCTGGTCGCGGATAGTATCGTGAATCCTCAACCGTTTGAATGCCGTTGTGAATTTGAGGACAGAGGTAGATCTCCAAGAATCGGGGCCAGTGGGAGTGGCTGATTCCAATGCCAGATGCTGAGCACCATATTTCTTACTTAGGCGATCGGAGTTTATGAGGAGGTTGATAATATGCTGTAGTGCCTCCTCGACAACGTGGCGGAACTCGAAACGCTCCAAGAGATGGCGTCTTTGTTGAGCGCCATCGTCTCGGATAAGCCCCATGCTCCTACCCCATGTTTTGAGGCGACATTGCTCCAAAGCCAGCTTGAGATCCAATTTTTCCAGGTCTTCTCTATAATCCTTAGCAGCACGGATGGGCTGGCAAGCGTCAGGCATCCTTTGAGTAACCCCACAAGGGTGATAACGCTCGCAATGGTGCCCACAGCCTCAGCCATGAAACTTTTTTCTGCTGGGTGTAGTATGGAATGAGGACGAACTGTAATTTGGGCAAGTGTTCAAGCTGCCGTAAGCTCCATGTTACAAAATGCCCGATGCTTGCTGAAGTAGGCTTAGACATGTGCAACTTCACAGCAGCGCACTAATGAACTGCCTAAATGGTTCAGCCATAGAGGTGCAGTGTTGGTTGGCATCTTCCCATTAAAACCTGTCGCACTGCATGAATAGACTTTCGATATGTACTTGAGTCGCCTCTTCTGTCGAATTTAGTACTGGTGAATCTACGGTGAACAGTTCTACACTTCAAGAACCCTGTGGTAGCTTTTGCGACACATTCGACGATCATTGGTATGACACGCAATATGTATGTTTACGATGCGCATTCAGCAGCCGAAGTCCCAGAGCAATCTCGTATCAGGTAGTCCACACTGAAATCGACACTGCCGACTGTTCTTCCCGCCATCCCTAATGTGGTTGAATTGGAATACTTAATGTACAAATCTCCAAACTTGTTAATTCAAGAAATCACCTTTGGTCTTGGCGAGCTGCTCGTCGTAATCTATGAGATTGAATTAGTCAACTCCTTGGCTCCCACACATACACAGCTTTACTCACATGGCTGGAATGCAAGCCACCCTTTGTCGGGCCCTCCTACTTGTAGCGAAGTGTACTCGGCTTCGTCCTCAGGAATGACAATCTTTTTATAGCCGGCCGCAGAGGCTGCATCTGCAAGAAGCTGTGCGTGACATGTTTTGTCAAGCGACATAAACCAGAAAGCTGCCTCATCGATACTACTCCCGACCGTGAGAAGGCCGTGGTTTTGAAGAATGGCGGCCTTTCCGTTACCGAGAGCCTTTGCAATACGCCGGCCCTCTTCGCCATCATTCACCACACCTCTGAAATCGCGATATACGCTATGGCTCTTGTAAAACCGCAGCGAATCCTGTGTAATCATATCTAGCTCACGACCGAACGCCGCAAAAGCTTTACCATGAACACTGTGTGCATGGCAGGCAGCGGTAACATCGGGTCTCGCCTTGTGAATTTCGGAATGAATAGCAAAGGCAGCACCGTTCACCGGCTCATTTCCCTCTACAACAACACCGTCCTCATCGACAAGAATCAGATCAGACACTTTGATAAGTGAGAAGTGCATAGATAGAGGATTTAGCCCTAGTAAAGCATGCAAGCAATAGAATATCGATCAGTATATGCGCATTCACTGAATTCACACGATGGAAATGAGACGTACAGAAGTGGTCAGTCAATATTGGATCTCGAACGGAGATGTGCCCGGCTATTCCCTCATCAAAGCCGCGGTCGGCAAAGATTCGGAATGCTGCAGCAAGATGCTGCTTCCTGTATAGACGCTCTTCTTCAAGCGTTTCGAATTTTGGGTATTGTCTGACATTCAGTTTGCGTCCGTCTTTAGAGCGGCCAGCTACCTGCACTTGCGGCGGATTCTCCATCCTCTTCGACACGGTCTGCGGTTCGGTAAGTGGAGAAATCCCGACCGAGCCCTTGGATCGCGGGGTCTCCGTCTGAATTTGTGTGGCAGTGGTAGACATAGCGAGGATAACAATATGTGTCAAATGGGGAAACTGAGGTTCTGACAAATGCACGACTAGTCTAGAATCATGTTCAATTCCAAATACAGAATATGGGATCGGCACTTTGTTGATCAAGAGCACTATTCCAGCATACGTTATATTATGAAATCAACCTTTCGACGCCACTAGCAGAGTGCTCCGACTTGCGGGGTAATAATTATCATCTCTGATCCCCATATCAACGCCCAGGCCATACCGACGGCGGAATGTGGGGTTGATATCGGCATTCTATCCGATAGAGGCCGATCGGCATTGAGGCGAAGGCTCGTGATAAATAAGTTGTCCGGAATACTTGACAGGAATATGTTGCGATGGCACATAGCAATCAGCAGTCAGCGGCGAGGAGAATAGTCCATCTGATGTAACTCGCCTTGGCCGCAGCTTTAAACGTATTGTAGCCGGCGACGGCAGCGAGCAATGGCAGCAGATTTTCTGGTACGATTCTGGTGTCGGCACAACATCCGGCTGGCTGGGAAAGAAGTATGAGGGCGCCCTAGGAGCTGGTCTCGAAGGCAACGTCATCGAAGCTTACAACTTCGTATCATTGAACTGGTCTCCCGGTGACCAGGTCTTGTGCTTCGGCTTCTCCCGCAGCGCATACACTGCGCGCACAATCGCGGGACTGGTATCCGATATTGAAGTCTGTGAACCGCGCCAGCTCCAATATTTCCCTGAAATATGGAAGCTGATCAAGGAAGACAAGAGCGGTGAACGATTTTACGGAAGTGACAACTATTTTAAATGGATTGGATGGAGTAGCCAACGCAGAGAAACAACCCGATGACCTAGGTTACAAGAATATGAATTTCGCAAGGGACCAGCACCCTCATGGTGAATGGGCTACGACTGCCGAGTCCCGTGAGATTGAAGTCGTCGGTGTTTACGATACTGTTGGCGCTTTAGGGATTCCCAGTGTGCTTGGTTTCGAGATTGGCCTACCGTTTGGGCCGGACAAAAAGGGCTTTCATAACGTGCAACTTAATCGAAGTGAGTGTATCCCTGATTCAAGTAAATCATAGCTGACTGGAGTAGACATCAAGAAATCATTCCATGCTCTCTAGCTCTTGACGATCACCGGGAAGCTTCCACGCCGACTTTCTGGTCGCTGGCTGACACCAAACAGCCTACACCAGAGGATATTGCCAACCAACAACAAGCAGTAGCCGACGCGCAGCAAGCATGGTACCCTATCGCATATGATAAGAAAACGCCCAAATCGAAGCGCGATGAGTTAAAGGTTGCCTATAATAAAGCGCGGAGAGAATTGATACGAACGGAAGAGGCCACAAGAGATCAATTGAAATTGACGTAGATCTGGTCTCCTGGCGTTCATATCAACATCGGCGATGGTTCAAGCGACATGCTCAAGGCGAAGGGCTATCTTGAGGGTAAGTACTTACGCTTGCTACCAGGACGCTTGAAAGGAGCAGTCAGCATTGACCAGCGAACCTGTGTAGAAATGTCCATTATCACATTTGCATGGATGTTGGATCAAATCAAGTATGACGTCGGCATCGACAAAATTATTTCATGCAAGAAACACGGGCTCGGCAAAACCATATTGACGACCTCAACGAAGAGCTTCGAAAATATCAGGAGCTCATGGAGAAGCAAGAGAAGGAACGTGCCGCGGAGTCGTACTGGGCCTGGACACGTCGCAGTGCCGCAAATGCATTCAGCTCGGCCAAGAATTCAGTGATGCACCCTATTACGGAAGTCAAACAGCCCAACACTCTTCGTAGTGACTATGGCTGGGGCACGGGCACTATCATAGACTTGAATACCCTCATGTATAAGGCAAATGGCTCCAAGGCTCGAACTCCAGGCGGCTACGCTAGGGACGAAAAGCACGCCACTACCGGCGAGATCAATGAATTCATCCACCCAACGACCGGCTTCAGAATTAAGATGACCGAGAACTCCAAGGACGAAAATTTGAGGTACAAACCAGCTGGACTAGAGCCAAAAAGTCATTTCATCCGTAAGAAGATTCAGGGCGGGAAAGGTTACGAGTATGTCATAGCTGGCGCCGCCAAGCCCCTACCAGAGTGGGAGCTGGCTCCCCCAGTCTACAGCAAGGGCGTTTGCTTCGAGAGATCCGTAATCGCCGGCGACGATGCGACAAAATTCGTGGAAGATCTGGATAAGGAACTGGGCTATGTCATACCATCCTACTGAAGCAGTGTTGCGGAGATAGAGAGCAGTTGAGCTACAGTGATGAGATGTAACCTCATCTAAAGCTGTCAGATACTCTATAACACAGCACGCTACTCGGTCGAGTTACTGCTTCATGAATTAGGAATGTATATCGCGGCACTCACATGTCAGAATAGGCAGTGTCAAGACGGCCAAGAAGCTGGATCACCGCTGAAGTTTGTACAAATAATCCATTAGCATAGCAAACACGGAGAGCACTTCAAATGTATTCAAAGGCCTACATGCCGCCCACTCGTTGACAAATTTGACCAGACCATGCACGATCAAGTATCATATCCTAAAGCCACAGTTGATATTGTTGGTAAAGTTGTCGTGATAGGTGGCTGTCTGATTTCGTTTCGTTGTCAGGCATACCAGTCCATTCCCCCTTTCCCTCTCTACACCTGGATATTGATAAGGACTCAATGGCATAACATCAAATTTGATGAAGGCGGGGAATGTTATGTATGGCACCTAGTAATACCAGCTCTTGCAAAGCAGTGATGTATTGGATAAGTTCTATGCATACTGTCTACTCAACTTGGTCTTTTCCCTGTAGCCCTCCTACGTCGTTGATATGGATTAAGGTGGTACCATCTCACATCATGACAGCCAGCCCCCAGTCGGTCTGTTCAAACAAAATAAACCCAAAATGACTCATTAAGACCGTATTCCAAACCTACCGAGAAATCCGCGTATAGACTCGTGCCGTTTGGTCTTCGCTGCGTGGCTGTCTGTGTGGGGCTCCGCGGACTTCCTCGCAGATCTGTCACCCTGAGTGGACAGCGATGACAATACCGTCAATGGCTCCCGATCTTTTGGCGAACGTGAAGTTTCCGAGGTTAACAAATCATCGTGATCCTCAGTCTCGGGAAGATCGAGGAGATCCTGATTCTTACTCTGATTTTGTCTTAAAACCACTCGCAAGTGGTCTTTGTTTCTAATCTGCGCTAAAGAGTAACCACACTCATACTTGTAGCGCACATAGCATGTGAGCGAGCGTAATACTGCGTAGTCCATCAAGCAGTGGACCTCGCGTTTTCTGCCGATGAAAGGATCGATGCGCTTTGTCCAATGCGGAAATTCGGGTTCCGGAGCGGACATGGCTGCCTTCGATTGGACTCCATGCTTCATTTCGTCTCCCGGCGTCAAAATGGACTCAGCAGATTGGTTCATCTCATCGAGAAAGGCGACGTACTCGCATCGTCCTTCCTTCTCTAGCCAATGGCATTGCATCATGAATTGGGCGAGAAGATCGCCGAAGATCTCCATCGCCGCCATGCTCTCGTCTTCTTTCGGGCTAATGGCCTTGGCGTGACGCAGCAGGGACGCGCACAGAATCAGCGACGCGTCCAACGACGGTGAGTTCAAATGTAGAAGCCTTCGCGCACGGTCCTCATCCAGATAGTCTTTGACAGTGCGATGGAGGTACTGCACTCTTGCATTGGGGCCGGCCGTCGCATATGCGGGTGCCTCCAACAAGCCTCTGCATCGGCTATGTAAGCGGCGCCTCATGGTTTCCGCACGGTAGCGCTGCTCGTCAGGTTTCATAGGGCTTGCATACGCTGCCTCGAAGGCGCGCTGGGGGTCCTCTTCGATGAACGATAGTGAGAGTAGTACCAAAGGCGAGCGATTGTCTCGACTCTGGTCAACTTCGTCCGGGTTGCCAGGTTTAGCTAATTCATCATCCTCCATGCTCATTTCGCGCCAGGGCATGTGTGATGTTCTAACTACTTGAAATACTCTGGACGCCTGATCAAGGTATGTTGGCTGGAGATCACCTAGTATCTTTTCAAATAAAGCTTCGAGGTCTCGGGGGATCTGAAGTAGTCGGGCTTGGAGGTCATCAATTGTATCTCCATCCTGAAGTCCCTCGAGTAGTGACTTTACCACCAACGTTACCCAAAGAAACACTCCTGATGCCTTAGCTGTCACGTCATTTATCAGCGACGCGGCGGCTCTCTTGTCCATATCTTGTAGCCGCGAGAACATAGCGTTTTCTGTCAGCTTGTCCAAGGTATATTGCCTGATATCTGATATAGTGAGATCCTCGGTTCGCAAAGATGGTCGGCTACGGAATGCGTCCTCAAAAACGAGCCACGGACGATTCGAAACGCATAATTTTATGTTCGGTCTGGTCGAAACTAAGGTGAACAAGAAATCAACAAGCCCTTGGCTATCCCCATCGAACTCATCTAATCCATCTACAAGGAAGAAGAAAGACTTCCGTTGATCTGACGTCAAGTTCAAGAGCCCCTGCGACAGCTCTGTCCATGACCAAGGCCGATTATCATAACCGAATAGCTCTTGATACTCCCATCGATCCGGAAAAACCCGGGGAATTTCTCCGAGACACAAGGATATGATTTGATGTAACAGTGACCTGATCAGCCCTATCCTGGACATCTGAAGCGAAGTGCCAGAATTCTAAAAGAAGAATCGCCCTATGTAGAGCGGGTTCTCGCCTCTCCAGACACTAAGATGGCGCTGAAGACGTTCGTCCGTCGATAAGTATTTCATCAGTGTCGATTTACCGGATCCAGGCTTTCCAGTGACCCAGAATAGCGGTTTGTTTGACATAAGCCAGTAGCTGAAATTGTCCTATCTCATTGTGTCCATTTCAATCTCTTCATCAAAAATCCAGTCGAACGTCTTCTTATGCGCTTCTGGGATCCCCTCGTAGCGGTCTCTCATGTCCGGAAACTTAAGAGAAGCGAGTAGCCGCCGCTTGACATAGTCATCGCGATCCTGTTGTGCGCCCGCAGATAGTGATTCAGAGAACTCCGTTACTACACCTGACTCTTGGTTTCTGCCCTTCATTCCAGACCCCGGGCCTTGGTCTTGATCCGGCAGCTGCTGAAGTAAGCTTCTGTGGGCGGCCTCGATCAGCTGAGCCTGCCAGGTGCTTCCTGGCTGGAGCATCCCAAGCATTTTGTTAAAGCTGTCCTCAATCCGCGCATGTCTGTCGTCTGCCGTCTGTGCAAATACCTGAAGCCTCTCCTGCAGGCCAGTCAGGAGCAGTGAATCAACTTGCTGACGATACCGTTGTAGCCGCTCGCGCATGTCTGTTATTTCCTTCTCTTTCCACACAGTCCTCAACGCTTGCAAGAAGCTAGTCCACCTGCCACTACCTTCCCCACATCGAACACTGTCTATCGTGGTGATCAGAGTTCGTGAAAGGGTGCGCACGCCGTCGCAGAGCTCCAAGAGGTCCCTTCCTGTCTCGGATGACGACCTTTGAAAGGAGTTGGCCTGGAGGGCGATGCGACGGCTTTGGGTCTCTAGCGTCTTGGTGACTGCCTCGATTTCATCGTGTTTGACAAGACTTCCGCGGCCGGACCGGTAAATCTCCTTGCTCTTTGAGACGAGTTTGCCTGCAAAGTCGAGCAGCTGGACCACGCTAGACGCGAGGCCAATGGCCGATATGGGATCCATGTTCCCTCGTCACCACTCTGGTGTGGTTTGGATGCTGCGCGTGATGTACCCGACGCGACCTTGATAATAGAAGAAGACTCCGGCAAAGGGCATCTAAAAGAAATGTAAACTACTCATTCGGATTCCACGCAGTGTCATGGTGCAGGTGGTAGAAAGATGGCGGCTCCCTCTACGCCGTCAGGTTTTGTAGTAGAGCTGAGATCTTGATGAGCTGCAAGGCGCAGCTCGTATATGCATACACGCTATACGCAATTGGGCATGCATACCCCATCGGATACCTGGTCAAGGCTGATCAATAGTTACTTGAAAATTCAGATTATTCATCGCTGACTAGTCGGCGTTACTTGATGATCTATGTGAGGCTGATCATGACGAAAGCCTTTAGAGTTGATCAATGTTAGGATGGGACAAATCACGTAGAAGCCTAATGTCTGGGCCATGAGGAATGGGGTCGACGCAGATTACCCTGACCAATTCAGCGACCGGCGCATCACTAGAAGTCTGAAATTGGGGCTGGTTCAACTAGCCTCTTACAGTATACCTGTGAAAGCTGGAGATCTATCAGTTCTCATCTGCACTACCTCCGTTCTAAGCGCTCAAACTTATCGTTATGGATAGATTTTAAGTTGATATCCTCTCAGACCTTTGTTCGAACTGCTTGAGACACGGGGAAACTCGTTGAAAACTGACCGAACTGCTTCAGTCACTGCCCAGACTGCTTATGCTAAGCAGCCTCCCAGGTCACTATCTACATCCTTAGGTAGCTGCCAACCTTCAGCGCAAATTCCAGCATTATTCCCTTGGCCGCCTGGTACTCGAGTGTTTGGTGAGTTCAATCTCAAGACAGGATTAGCTATTAATGACTTTGTGAGACTGCTGCTCATCAAATATCCCAGGCTCAAAACAGCTTGAATGTTTCTACGTGAATCTCAGGTGCGGGGAATTGTGGTTGAGTGGTGGTTCTTGAGCTATATTTCACTGCCACTAAAAGTTTTCTCACATCTTGGCTTTTTTTAATGTTACAAATGTCCCCTTTCCTATCGCATATTCCTTGCCATCCTTATTTGCGACTACTACCCTCATGCTCATTTTTCTGTCTTCTTTTCTGATCAGAGTAGCCGTTGCAAGTATAATATTCGGTGTAGGTATTGGTCTCAGATATTTGACTTCCATATCGGCTGTGCCGGCTGCAGAAAACCCTGGTGAGTCTCCTGGTATAGAGCCATTAGCCTTTGCTTCTCTGTTCAAAAGGTCATTTTGAAACAACAGGTTGCCCATGGCTTCATCCATAAGGGCACCAATGATGCCACCGTGGACTGTGCCGTTAAACCCGTGCAAGTCTTTGCTCACATCAAACACAAAGGTCATTGAGTTGACGATGAAGGGCAGATCGGGAAACGTTGGAATAGCACCAGAGAAGGGATTTCGGTAGAAGCCAATGAGATGAGGAATAGCTGTTTCGGTGTTCAAAAGGCGTCGAAACAATCGATCTTGCGAAATGTAGAGAGAATCGCCATGGCGGCTTCCTTCAGTACCCAGCCGGCTTGCCAGTAAAAAAGAAACGGTGGAAGGGTCTTGAAGTATGGTGATGCCTTGCGAGATGAAGTATTCTTCTTCCGACGAGAGGGGCGCAGTTGGGGGTTGTGCGACCATTGTGACCGTAATGATGGTCTGCTAGTAGACCCCCATCCACATAGACGAAGAATATTGGTCACAAGTACAGAGGGCAGTGACGGGACCCGTCCAAAGAAATTTAACTTTAAATTCACCTCTAATGCGAATAGAGCAAAAAGAGCCGAGCTTGAGGAAAAGCATGAATAAAAGAAGAACTTGCTCCATTCTATTTGACCCAACTGGAGTTGATCTCTCATGCCTCTATATCTGTATTAGCGCGGTGATCGCTTATGTAGGGACGTTAGTAGTACCTAACGGCACTTTCCAGCCCGAGCTCCATTTCTATCGACACCAACTTGTGTCTGCAACTCATATCTATCATCTTCATGTCAGAGTCGATGAGCTATCATGAGATGGGATCCAGCTTACAAAGTGCTAGCAATTGGTATTGGGCTGGTAGAACCGCGTCTCACTCGGCTTCGTCTAGTAACGCTGCACAAAAATGATGAAAGGCCTCGCGTCTATGGCGCTTGGAACACGCATTGGCTGTATCAGGGCAGAATCGAGGTCACGTTAAATATAGACCACAATCCTGCGTTCATTACTACGTTCTAACATGTGGAAGAGAACCTGCTTACGGTCCCTGCGGAGAAGATTCGCCTTATGGAGAACAAATCAGACTTGACGAGCCTGCCCCAGGTCTTGCGCAATTTTTTACATCACCGGCCATCACTTTGATATCCAGTTCATAAACATGATGGCAAGACTTCAATTTTCTGTTAAAAAACTCGTCGCAGACACAGCAATTGTGCCCATCTGACCGAATTTGCTCCCAGCGATTATCCCCCAGCGCTGGTAGCCCTTTATATGACTTTCGCATCGATGTCATAGGGGCAGAATTGGCTCGAATTGGACCGTTCCCGCTTCCGCAGCGAGATCGGTGAAGCAAGAAGGCTCGGTTTGACACCCTCAAAAAGCACATCTGCCTATTAGACAACACTACCAGATTGGGTACAACATTGTCCCGTGCCATCCAGATGATCGCCGGTGTTGACCCAATTTGCAAGCCCCATGCCGACTGGACAAGGAATGGGAATGGAAATTTTAGGGAGATATAACGAAATTGCCATCTTTGGTATCCCGCTACGATAATTGCCCACGTATTCAGCGAATGAACTCCCACCATTGCAGCAAGGTGATTTCTCGATCGCCGGCAGTTGGCTTGGCTCAATAAAAGCTGCAATGTAGTGGTTCTCTGGGTGGGGTACACTTATATAAGCGGGACAGGCCATATACTTTGACGCTACCACACACCTTGCAGGCCACACCTCCCACTTATCATTATCATTACATATCAGACTTATTAGCTAAATTACGTATCGCAGAATACAAAGGCTTACTACACATTTTAAGGGCCTTATTTTACGTAAAATCGATGCCTTAGGCCGTGTATAACGTTATTTATATAATATAATATAGTAGCTAGCGATTTTCGATTTTGTTTCTAAACGATACCGAAAACGAAAATCGACTTTTTAAAAGCTTTCGATAGTTTAAAGTACGCATAAGTTAATATTTTACGATATTAATTATATTTAAAATTATTTCGGAAATTATCTATTAACGCTTTACGTCGACGAATTAAAATTGCTATGTTAAATTGTCTAACTAATTTTAAAAACTAGATAAATAAACCTACTTTTTTTTTTAAAAAAAAAGCTAATTTTAATAAATAAATAAAATTAACTATAATTTTTATTAATAAATTTTATTAAATTACTTTTAGTAATAAAAATCTAGCATTTTTACTTTTTTTTTTTTATTTTTTTATTTTTTTTATTATTTATATAGCTTAAAAAAAGAAGTTTTAATGACTTAGAAATATATAAAAAAATTTCTGCCTAATTTTATTCGAAATTTTAAAAAAAATACTATTTTTAAACTAAACTAGTTTATTAATATAACTAAACTAATAATAAATCTAAAACTTTTTTTAATAATAACTATTTAATAGCTTTTTTTTTTTTTAATAGATTTTAGTCTATTTTTATTTTTATTATAAACTTTTTTAAATAATATAAATAATAATATTTAATTTAAAAATTTTTTAATAATTTTATAATTAATATCTATTTTAATAAATAAATTAATTATTAATTAAATTAATTTTACTAATATATTTATTAATTTAATATATAAAATAAATAATAATTAATTTTCCGAAATCTTTTTTTCTACGGTTATAAACCTTTAATAAATTATTAATATAATAAAAAACTCCAAAATTTCTATAAATAAAAAAAACGAGTTCTTTTTTAATATAATTACCCGATTTTCTAAATTTTTACTAAAATAAGCCACTATAATTATTAAAAATACCTTCTAAATCGCTAAATAAATATTTATATTTCTTAAAAATATAATATATTCTATATTTAAAAAACCCAAAATTCGTTAAAAATCTAAACCTAATCGACGTTTAAATTATTAAAAATAATTAATATTAAACCTATTATTAAAAAATAATTATAGCTTTTTATTTTATTATTAATTTTTTTTATTTTTATTTCTACTTTTTTTAATATATTAATAAATCTTTATATTTAATTTTATTATTTTAACTTTTTAAATTTATAAAAATTCGTTTTAAAATTTGAACTTATCGTTGAACTATTTTTTTAATAAAAAATTATATTACAATTTATTATTTGTAATAAAAAATATTAATAAAATTACTATATAATTATATAATATTATATTATTAAAAAAACCGGCTAAAAATAATATATAATTTAATTTTTATAATTAACGTTTTTTAAAACAATTTTAAACCTAATCGAAAACTAAAAAATAAAAACTCCTTAATACCTAAAATAAAAATAAAAAAAAAGCCTAAAATAAACTAAAAATATAATAATTTTAAAATATTTATATAATAATAAACTATATTAATAATATCGTTATTATTATAGCTTTAATTAATAAAATTCGATTAAAAAAATATCTAAAACTCTAAAATTTTATTATTATTTAATACTAATTATAAGCTAAAAAGATTATAAAAATAATTTTAAATAAATTTATAAATAACTACCTATTTTTACTAAAAATCGAACTATTTAATTATTAAAATATTTCGAAAAAAAACCTTAATAAAATAATAGTAACGTTTTAATAAATTCTTTAATTTTAATAAATTAATTTTATTTTTCGTTATAAAACGTTAAAAATAATAATTATAATAACTATAATAAAACTTTTTAAATAATAATATCGATTTTTAAATTTTATAACCTATATAAATTTTAATAAAATAATAGCTATTATCGAAATAATAATATATAATCTAAAAAATAATAAATAAACAATCGTAATAATTTTTATTAAAATCATTATAATTATTATCGTAATAATAGCAATAATTTTAATTAATTATATTATAAATGTTATTATTATAAATCGTATAAATCGGATAATTATTTATATAACGTTTGCTAAATTATTAAGCTAAAAATATTTATATTTCGAAAAAAAACGGTATATAAATTTATATCGATAATATTTAATTTTTATAAATTTACTATAATAATAAAATAATTAACGAAAATTTAAATTTAGCTATATTCGAAAAACCTAATTTTTTAAAAGATATATAGTTTAAAATAATAATTAAAGCTAAAAAAAAACGATTAATTAATAATTTTAATACCTTTATCGTTACCTTTAAATATCGATTTATTAATAATAAAAATATTTTATTACGTCGATTTAAGTAATATAAATATATTTTTAATAAAAAAAACAAATTATCTATATTATAATATATTAACAACAAAACCTAAATATTTAATAAATATAATAATATAAATAAAAACTAAGTTATAAAAAAAATCTATAACGACTTAAATTTTGTATTTAAAAATATAATATAATTTAAAAAATATAATATTAATATTTTAGCAAAATTTTATAAAAAAATAGCTAAAAAAAAATTTATCGCTTATAACAACTAGCAAAATTAACAAAATTAGAAATAATAATAAAAAAAACTAGCTAATAAAACTCGTAAATATATATAAAAACTAGAATCCAAAATAAAACGCGATTTTAAAAATAACGTCGCTAAAACTAAAAAATAAGCCCCTTTTAATAACTATATTAATAACCGATTTCTATTTAAAAATCCGTCCTATTCTATAAATCGTTATAATAATAATCGTAATTAATTAAAAAAAAAGCTTTATAATCGTAACTTTAACGATTATAATTTTAATAATTATAACTTTAACAATTATAATTTTAATAATCGGAATTTTAACAATAATAATTAAATATATAATTACAACTTTAATTAAAATAACAATAAATAACGTTATTTTATAAATAACTATTAAAATCGACCTAATAATCGAGCCAATAACTATAAAACAATTTATAATATTCTAAAATCTAAAATCAAAAAAATCAGCACTATTAAAATCGAATCTTTTAGTTAACTAAAACCTACAAAAGCCGAAAAAAACAAAAAAAACTATAGTAACTATAATAACGCCAATCGTTTTTGCCTTTAACCTAATTAATATCGGCAAAAAAAAAACCCCTAAAAAATAATATAAATTATAATATTATTAAATAAACGTATAATATTTTATAATATTAATATTTATAAGTAATTAAATATTATAAATAAAAAAAATAAAATATAACCCTTTTGCCTAAAAAATAGCAATAAAAAAGAAAATATCAACATAAATCAAACAAACGACGTCGACGCAAAAAACGACTAAAACAAACGTCATAAAAAAACGTTCTGCTAGCTTAATTATAGCTATATAAACCCCCCAATTCTGCTAATACTACTAAATTAAATTTAAATATTATTCTTAACAAAAATCTTAAAATATTACCTAAATCGAATAAAAAATCACAAAAATATAAAAAAAAACCGAAAACTATAAAAAAAAATCAAATTCTTAATCGATATTTTTAATATTAATTCTATCGACGATATTATTTTAATAATATATAATAATAATTTTAATTTTCTTATATTAAATTAAACCTTTTCTTTTAAAACTAACAAAAACTCGTCTTTATAATTGTTTAATATTGCTTAATTTTTTTTATTACTAAAAAAAGCACTAAAATATCTTCAAAAATATAATAAAAAACGACCAAAAACGGGGAAAAAAAAAACAACTTATACTTTAATAATACAAAATAAAAAATTCGAATAAAAAATATATTCCTATTTTAAAACTACTATTTATATTAATAAATATATATATAATATTTTTATTAATATATATTTATTATTAATATTAATAACTTAAATATTATATAAAAAAATATATTTTAAACATTTATTTATTAAACTAAAAAAGCTTTTCCTTTTAATAAATATTAGTTAAATTCTAATAATCTACTAAATAATAAATATATCGATTTAATTTTTAAATACTATAAAAAGCTTTTAGCAATAATAAAAAACGGTTTATATTATTAATAAATTGTTAATAAATTATTATATATTAATTAAGCTTATTTTTATTAAAAAAAATATATCAAAATAACGAAATTTTTATTAATAATATTAAAAAACAAATATAAATAACTACTATATCGAAATAAAAAACGAAATTATATCGTTTAAAAAAAATTAAACTATAAATAAACAAAAATTACAAAATTCTAAAAAAATATAATATAAATATCGGTATATTTTATATAAAAATATTAATATAAATAAAAAAATATTTTTTTAACGGATTTTTAATATATAATCTAATTTTAAACTTATTAAAAAAAATCTCTAACTATATAATATTAAGACAAAAAAAATACCGTATATTTACAAATTTCGGAAACTATTTTATTAAAATTTACAAAAATTAAGTTATCGAAATTATAGTACTTTATTTTAAAATATCTCTAATAACAACAAGTTTAATAGCAATATTATTAAAAAAAACATTAGGCATAAAAAATATAAATAACTATAAAAATAAAAATAATTAATATAATTACAAATATTTATATTATTTTCTAAACCTTTTAAAATAAAATAATTCCGAAAAGCTTTAAATAAACAAAAAAAATATTAATATTTTAACTAACTAGCTTAATAATATATATTAAAAACTAGTCGACGTTATTAAAAAGAATAGTTACCTATTCTGAAAAAAAATAAACAAATTTAATAACGGAATAAAAATACTTATTTATTTCAAAAACAATACAAAATTAAATAATTTACTCCAATATTTATATAATATATCGCAAAAAAATTATAAAATAATAAATAGTATTTTTAATTTTTTAAAAAAAATAAATATCGTTAAAAACATTCCTTTTAGCCAGCTTTATCTATATACTTCTCTAGCTTTTATTATTTAGCAAAATAAAAAGCTTCGAATAGTTATTAATTTACGCCGAATTAATATAAAACTAATTAATAATATTTACCCTTTTTTAAAAACTAATAATATATTAAAAATATTACATAAAATATTAATTTTTATTATAGTAAATATTATAAAAAAATATTTCTAATAACTTATTCGACCGTATAATAAATTAAAAATATTATTTATAATAAAATATCGAAAATATAAATAATTTACTATAGCAACGATAAAATTAGTAATATTACCCGTATTTTTCTAGCACCAAATAGAAAATTTATTACGTCTATATTTATAAAAATTTGTACTAGTATATATTAACAATATAATTATATTTTCCCGAAACGTCGAAAAATATATTAAATATTTCGATAAAGTACTTAATATTTTAAAAAATTCTAAATATATACTATCGCTAAAAAAATATTATTTTATACAATACAAATTTAAAATATTAAATTATTATATATTATATTTAAGCTTATTTATAATAAAAGAAAAAACCGCAGCAATTAAAAAACTAGAAATTTTTAAAAATTTGGAAAATTTCGAACGCGGTATAAATTTAATAAATTTGCAAAAATAGTAATACCTATTAATAAACTAAAAACCTTTACGTTTAAAATATATAAAATTAAAAAAAAACCTAAACAAAATATAATTTGCTAGATTTTGCAATTTTCTACTAACGCTACTAGAACTTAAATTGCTTTTTAAACTTAATAAAACTAATTAACGACAATATAATAAAAATATATTAACATTTTATAAAATAAAAATCTATATATACAAGTTATAAAAAAAAGCTCAAAAAGCTTAAAAAACTTTAAAATAACGCTTTATTAAAACAACGATATTAGCATTTTTAAATTATATTAAACTATTTATTTTAAAAGTCGATTTTAATAAAAAAAGATCAATTAAAGGTTATTTAATATAAAAATAAAAAAACGAAAGTTTATAACTAATCTTTTTTTTATCCCGGTTATTTTTAAAATAAAAGCGTAAATATAGAATTTACGAAATTAAAACGTATAAATTTATATAAATATTAAAAAAATTAATACAATATTTTAATTATAATAAACTTTACGTATATATCGATTATAATATAATTATAAAAATATTTAAAAAAAAAAAGCCCAACTAGCTTAAAATATCAAATAAACTTATAAACTAAAGATTGTTTTTATTTTAATATAATAATAAAATCGAAATTATATATATATTTAAAAAAACTTTTATAAACGCTAATATATTATTACGTTTTTAAAAAACCTCCTTAAATTTTAATTCTACCGGATTAATAATAAAATCTATAATTATTACTTAAACTTAAATATAAAAAAAAAACTAAACAAATTAAAGCAATAATTATAATTTTTAAAAACAAAAATTATAAAAAAAAACTTGTTATAAAAATACCGTAAATACTATTAAACAAAACTAATTAAATCGTTTTATTAAAAAAGCCCGAAATTTCTATAATAAACGCTAGTTTAAACTATTTAATAGAAAAATCCGCCGGAAACTTTAAAATAGAAATATATTAAAAAGAATTAAAAAGTATTATAATATTCCGATTAGTCATTATAAAATAACTAAAAAACGAAATAATTGAAGCTTTTTAATTAAATCGATATTTTAAACAAATATATAATTATTTACTAAAAAAAAATTTTAAAAAACATAAACATATTAATAAAGCTAATTATTATAAAATATCTATTTAAAATAGATTCTAAATCTAAACTATTATATATAATCGATAACGGAATTAAACGATTAACTATTTTAGCAAAAATAAAAAACTGCATTTTAAAAATAAGTTATAATAATCAAATATATATAAAAATATATAAAATATATCGATATTTTCGAAATATAATATATATATATTAGTTATAAAAATATAATTAAAAATATTATATAATATATCTAAATTGCAAAATAGCAAAATTTAATAGCTATATATTATATAAAAATATACAACTTATAAAAAAATCTTTTATTTTTTTAACAACTATATATATAGATTTTTATATTAAACTTCCCAATTTTTCTAAAAAAAATAATATAATATTTCTTTTAACCGATAAAACGTCCGGAATAATTAAAGCTTTTATTAAAAAAAATACCTTTACGACATAAAATTAGATAAAGCTATATATATATTATATATATCTAAACTGAAAATTGCTAAACGTATTTATTTCAAATATCGACCCCAAATTTATAAACCAGCTCTAAATTAATTTATATTAAATAAAAAATATCAAAATAAAAATAGCCGTAATTTACCACTATTTTGTTAATAGTTATATTAAAAAAACAATAGCTATTTTCTAAATAGCAATAATTACTCTATTAAGCGCTAAATATAAAATTAATAATTAAAAAACTTTTATCGATTATATTACTTACTACTTAAATATATCTATATTAATAATAATAAAACAAATTTTATATATTATCTTATATAAAAAAAAGCCAAAGTTATTCTTATTAATCGATAATTATATATATTTTAATATTAAATATACCAAAATATAATTAATTATGAAAAACAAAATAGCAAATATATCAATATTAGCTTAAATAAAAATAAAAATATTCTTTAATATAAAATATAAACCTTTTTAAAAAAAATTAAACGATAAAAACTTAATATATATTAAAATAGCTAAACTTAAAAAAAATAAATACTATTTATAGCATTAAATAAAACTAACGTTTAAAAAAATAGGCCTTTTCAAAATTAAAAAAAAAAAAAAAATCTCGATTATAAATTAAAACTTCCTAAATAGTTATAATTTAAAAATAGATTTAATATTACAAACTTAAAACTTGTCTTAAAAAACTTTTTTAATTATCCCTATCTATTATTTAGAAATATTATAAAAAAAAAAAAAACTCTAAAAAAGTTTATTATCGACAAAATTATTTAATATATTAAAATAAAAAAGCTTAACAATAATAAAATATAACAATATTATAAAATTAAATAGTTAAATTATCTAAACAAAAATATATAAAAATTAGAAAAAAAATTAAAACAAAACGTTCCTAAACTTCTTTAAAAATATCAAAAAAAACATAATATAAAGCCGGCAAAAAAAAAATCCAAAATAGCAGCCTTTCTAATTTAGTTAAAAAACTGCATTTAAGATACAATTTATATATAATAATATTTTCAATATCGAATATATCTATGCTTTTTATTATTATTATTATTATTATTGCTAATTTTATTTACGCTTTTTAGTTTATAATATCGCAATTTTCCCTTTTTTCGTCGTTTACTATCTATAAACGACAAAAGTTACCATAGGCCTAATATACTCATAACTAATCTCTAAAAATATATCGAACTAAAAATTACAACCTTCAGCTAGCTTTAAGCCAAAATTAATTAATAACAATTATTATTAACTAATTAAATTAATAACTAATATTATATAATTTTACGTAGCAAAATATCGTTATAAACTAACAAAACTAAAGATATAAAAAATATATATTTTAAAAAAAACAACTTAATATATTTTACGTAATTTTAAAACAATTAAAATAAGTACTAAATTTATAAATTAAAATTATTATTAAAACAGCTATTAAAAAATATAAATACTAAATACTTCCTAAAACCTTTTACCTATACTTTTTTCAAAAAAATAAAAAATAAACAAACTGCTATATACTACTTAATATTTATATATATATATTTTTTACTATAATTTTCTATATTATTTCTACTACTTTTACTACCTTTATATATTTAAAATTATAACTTTCTATATATTATATTAATATATTATATTTATATTCGGTACTAATTATTGCGATCTAAATTTAAAACTTTTATATTTTTAAATATAATTTTTAATACTATATAAATAGTTTTATAATACTTACTTAATCAAATTTATTCAGTTTTATTAATAATATTAAAAATTTTATCTTTTATTTTTTAATTTTTTTATTAATAATAAATAAATAGCTTAGCTTTTAATTTTTTATTCCTTTTTACTTTTTCGATAACAAAATTAAAAAATTATATTTATTTAAAATAAATTCACTCTTTATAAATTCTTTAATAATAAAAATAATAGCTTTATTTATTTTAAAATAAAAAAACAAAACAACACTACTTAAATTTTTATTACTATAACTATAAATATTTCAATTACTATAACTAAAAAATTTAAACTTTTTAACGATAATATAAATAAAGTAAATCTTAAAATCAACCTATCTATATCTAAAATAATCGCCAAATTACCCAAAATTATTATTAATAACTTTAAAATCTTTACTAAAATAACTAGCTATATTAAAACTATTAAAAAATTTTAAAATAATAACAATATTTTCTAAATTGTTAAATTAAAGCAAGCTATTAAAAACGTAACACGACGTATTTATATTTTAAAAAAAAAAGCAGCTCGAAAAATAAGCAAGCTTCTATTATTATTTTTTTTATTTAAAAAACTATTTCTATAATAAAATCTCCTATTATTTTAAAAAAACCTATTATTTTTAAATTTATTTCTTCTACTAAACAAACTAATATTATTAAAACTTTTTTTATTATAATAAATAAATCTAACAATACCGAAACTATTTCTCCTATTTAGCAAAAAAAAACTATAACTATAACTTTTTTAACTAAACAATTTCTAGTTACTTTTTTTTAAAAAAATCGTAACGGCTTAATTAAAAAAAAAATAGCATAAAAAGCGGCCTTAGCTTTAAAAATTTCTATCCAAATTCCCGGTACTTTAATTTAAGCCAAATCTCTCGATCGTAAGCTTCAAAATCCGATCCGTAAGCCGAAATAAAATACGCCATTTAATTAAATAAAAACTAAAGCTTTAAACAAAAATATTAACTTTAGTCTAAAAACTAAAACCGCAAAACTTATTATATTTAAATTATTAAATAAAACAAAAAGTCCTAAAATTTTATTATTATACCTATTTTAATTTACTAAATTTACGGTTAAAACTCTATTCGATTTAGTATAATATTATTCTACTATCTTTACCGATAATAATTAAAAGTAAAATAATTAAAACCAAAACGAAAATAAAATATATAAAAAAAAATTTCTTTTTAATAAACAAAATAATACTAAAAAAATTCGTATTATTATTATTTAAAATATATTAATAAATATAAAAAAAAACGATAAATTTACGAAAAATATAGCCTAAAACAATGCTATAATAATAACGGAAATTTTATTCTAAAAATATAAATAGGCTTAGTTACTTATATTATTACTATAATAAAAAAAAAAAATAACAAATTCGGTTCTAAAATTTTTATAGCAATATTTTCTAATAACTATATTTAAATAATAAACTTCATATTTATATTAAATATTAAAATATAAATCGACACTTTTTAAACATAATTTTTATATAGTAAAAATATAATTAGTTTTAAATATTTTATTACTAAAAAAAAATCTTATATTTTTACGAAATTAAACTTTTACTATATCGCGTTTATTAATTTAAAAATAATAAATATTTTAAAAACTGTTTTAATAAACTAAAAATAGCCGATATTTTTAATAAAATTTAACAATAAAATAATTACTATAAAATATATAATAAATATAAATTATAAAACTTATAAAATTATTTTATTTTAATATATAAAAACTATTAACTATTTTATAAAAATATATAAAAAAAACTTTTTGCCAAAATTTAAAAATATTAAACAAGCCTTTAAAACTAACGATATTATTAAAAAATTCTATATAACAATATTAAACTATAATAATAAACCAATATATATATATTTAGCAGCAAAATAATAAAAAAAATATCAAAACTATTTCTTCGAAAAACTTATAAAAAAATTACTAAACAAAAACTTTAAAAAATTCTCCGATTTCTCAAAATTACAAAATATTTAATTTAATTAAAAAATATCCAAAATCGATCGTTTTTATAATAAATATTATACCTATATTATTTACGTAATATATATATATTTCGAAACTATATATATAAAAAATATAGCTAAATTAATTTTACGCCGAAAAATATAAACAAAAGCTATTAAATTCCGCAATTAAAAAAAAAAAAACTTCCTGTATATACTTTAGAAAATAAATCTAAAAAAAAAATTAAAAAAAAGACAACGTATTTAATTTAAATAACAAAACTTCCAATTAAAATTAGTTCGATTTTCTAAAATATTCAAAATCTCACTAATAGAGCTAAAAAAAGATATTTTTAACAAATTATAAAAAAATATAAAAAAGCCAAAAATATACCAAATATAAAAAAAGCTAAAAAATCCATTCTTATAGCTCTACTCGACTTAATAATTTTTAAAAAAAAAGTTTTTAATACTAAAATAAAATAAATTAATTATTTAATTTATAAAATATTTCTAAAAAAAATAAACCTTAAGTTCGAAAATATTAAAATTTACGAAAAATATATCCAAAATTTAGTTAAACGAAAGGATATATTTTCGATATTTAATATTATTTTAAATATAAAATTTAAGCTATATTTAAAAAATATTATTATTTATTTACTAAAAAAAAAATTTATAGCTAACGATAATATTAATATTACGATTTAAATTTTTTATATATATAAATAGCTAAACAATAAATTATTTTTACAATATACTATCAAACGAAATTTAATTAAGCTAGTAAATAAAGCAAAATTTCGAAAAAACAATATCGAAAAAATTATTAAAAATACTCCAAATAATATAATTAATTTAAATATAATTATTATAAATAATACTTTTTAAGCCAAACTTAACGTTATAAATTATTATTTAATACCTAAAAATCTTAAAAACAAGTTAATATTAAATCTATTAATAAATTTTTCAATAAAATTTAACCTGAAATTTATTATTAATTACGATTTAAACTAAATAAAAAATCTATTAATAACAAATATTATAGTCTAATAAAAAAAATATTTATACTTTTTATATCCCGGAAACGTAACTAAAAATAAAAATTTTCCAAATCGAAAAACCGCAGCCAAATTAAAAACCGATAATAATAAGCTAAATTTCGAACAACGGCTTAAAAAAAGACTCAAAAAACAAATTAAAAAAAAATAACTTTCGAACTATTAAAACTTAATCGTAAAATATATAACTATATATAATATATTATTTAGAAAATAATAAACAAAAATTAAAAACAAATTTTCAAAAAACTTACCTACGTTTTTAAAATAAAAGTTATATCTAATTATTTAAATTTAAATAAATTATATACTATAGTAATATTTAGCGTTTTTTTTAAAACGACAGTTATTAATTTAAAAAAAATTAAAATCGGAAAATCGCAGTAAAAAAAAAAAACCGGACGCCGAAATACGAACTAAAATTGTCTTTATTCTAACGTTTACTAAAACAGTTAAATATTAAAAAAAAAAAAAAAAACATTAATATCTTAAAAATAATAGTTTTAAACAATAAAGCCGGAAATTTAACTTAAATATATTTAAACAATTTTAAAAACAATTTTTTTTATATATATTAAATATTATTATAAACGACAAATAAATAGATTAAAATTAAAAAAAAAAAACTATATAATAATTTTAATATTAAATTTTAACTTAATATATAGTTTTTATATATTATAAAATAGCATAATTTACTAAATTTTAAAAATACCAGTTTTAAATATATATATTTTTTATAGATTTTATATTACTAAACTAGTATAAAAAACAAATATTGCTACAAAAAAAAAATATAAATAATTTATATATTAATTAAATAAAAAATTTATTATACTACTATAAAAAATTAATTAAAAAAAATCTCGTCTTAAAAACTTATATTAAAAATAAAAAAGTAACGAAAATAGCTATATTTAAATTAAATCTTTTAAATATAAAAATTATATAAATATACTATAACGGCATTATTTTTAATTTTAATAAAATAATTAACAAAATAGTTAATAAAAAGATAAATATTAAAAAAAACTAGAAAAATTAGTTATTATTTAAACATAATTTTTAAAATAAATATTATTAACGATAATAAAAATAATAAAAAGCAAAAACAAAATTTTAAGGACGATAAAAATAATACTAAAAAATAAAAAATAGTAAATATAAATTAGAAAATAAATATAAAACAAAAGCAAAATTTTAAAAAGCAAAAAAATAATACTAGTAGCAAAAATAATTAAAAAATTATAATATTTAATTAAAAAAACGTTAAAATAAATAAAGCTAATAAAAAAAAAAAATTATAAAAAAAACTAATCAATAATAATTAAATTAAAACAAAAATTACTTTTTTTATTATTTTAAATATTAAAATAATTATTAAATTATTAAAACTAATTATTAAGTTTAAAAATAAAAATAAAAACGAATAATTAAAAATTTAAATTTTATTTATTAAACCTAATAATAATTAAACTAATAATATTATTAAAATTTTATATAATTTTGTTAAAAAAATAACAAAACAGGAGCCTTAAATTATTCGAAGAGCTAGTTTAAATATTATCGTTCGATATTTCTGTCGATTAAAGTCGAAATAACAGTTTTTTTTTAAAAATAACGAAGAAATAAAAATTTTTTTTTAAAAAATTAAATAATAACTATATAATATTTATATTTATATATAAATAATAGCCGATTTTATTTCGAAATTATAAAAAAGCTTTTTATTTATAATATAAATAATATTTATAATATTATAAAATAAACTAAATAGGCTAATTTATAAAAACGTTATTTAAATAAAAAAAAATCTCAAAATTATATTTAAAAACCGGAAATTCCGAAAAAAGTATAATAAAACTATAAATAATTTATTTATATTTTTATTAAAATTAATAAATATTATAGCTTATATTTTATTTTAAATAATACTATTAAAAAAAATTATCGATTTAATAAATATAATTTAAAATAAAATATAATTTTTAATAATAATAGTAGCTTTTTTAAAAACAATATTAAAAACTATATATAAAAACAGAATATAAATAATATTTTTTATTAAAATAATATTTATAAATAAAAACAAAAATACTAATATTTATTTATTAAATTTATAGATATAATAAATAATAAAAACTATTTATATAATACGTATCGAAAAATATAATAAAATCGAAATTATTAATTTAAATATAAATTATTAAATAAAATATAAAATTTCCGACTTTATTAAAACAAAAATATATTTTTTAATATAAAAAAATAATTTAAACGTTAAATAATAAGTTTTAGTTATTATATAAATTAAAAACTTTATAAATAACTTTTTTAAATTACGATAATTTAAAAATTCTATTATAAATATTAATATTTTAAAAAATATAAAAACTAAACAAAAGATAAATTAAAAAAATAAAATATTCGCCAAATATATTATATATTTTATTAAATTAATTTTTAAATTTAATTTATACTAAAAATTGCTAATAAAAACAAACCTTAAAAAACGCGTTTTAATATTAATATTTATATATTATATTAAATAATATAATTTAATATATAATTTATTATTAAAACTAATATATTAATAATAAATATTTAAACTTATAGATTTAAAAACGCTAATAATAGCGCAAAAAATAACAAAATATATTATAATATTTTATAAAACTCGATTATTAGCAATAAAATATATTTCTAATTTTAATTAAAAAATAGTTGTATATTTATAATATATTATAACTAAAATAAACGTTTTTTTAAAAAACGCCTTTTATAAATCGAAAAAAACTAATAAAAATAATCTTAAACTAAAATTAATTCGAAACTTTAATAGTTTTTATAAAAAACAATTAATAAATATTACTATTAAAACAGCTAATTATTTTAATATAATTTATAAAATTTACAAAATTACTTATTTAAAATTACGATATAATTCTAAATATAACGGTTATAAAAATAACTATAAAAATAAAAATTGCCAAAAAGCTAATATAATATTATTAATATTTATATAAATTCAGTTCAAAAACGATAAAAAATTGTTCGGTTTCAATAATTATACAAAAAAAGCTACTTTATTAATAAATATATAAATAGCAAAAACAAAAACTTTAGTTAAAAAATACGAAAAAAAAAATACAATAGCTAAAATTGAAGCTAAAAAATCTTATATAGAATAAACCATTAAAAAATCAAAAAAATTCCTTAAAATAACAAAAGCAAATTACCAAAACCTCGCAAAACAAAACAAAAAAACTTAGCAAAAAGCAAAAAAAAATAAAAAAAACTTCCAACCTATCTAAGTTTCGAAATTAGCAAATTTTTTAATAAAAAAAAATTGCATATATCCGATAACAGCAAAAAAAAGCTCGTAACAAAACTTAAACTCGACAAAAATATAATAATACTAAAAAATTTACAATAAAATTAACGTTACTAAATAGTAAAAAATTTAACGATAAACTATAAATAGTATTTAAATATTATTTAAAGCAATAATATAAAAATATTTTATAAATAATATATTATTTTAATAAATATATTTTGGTTAAATATTTTAATTATTATATTAAAGCTATAATTTTTTTTAATATAAAACTATAAAACGTTTATATAATATTTCGAAATAGGATATTCTAAAAAATTAGTATAAAAAATTATATTTTAAAAATATTAATATAAATTATTAATTATAAAATTTAAAACCCTAATATAAAATAATAAAAAACGTTAAACCAAATTATTAAAATTTAAATAAACGCGTAAAATATAATAAAGTAATATCGAAAAAATAATGCCAAGTTCCGAGAAAATCGCAAAACGGAATTCTAAAAATTCGCAAAAAAATATATTAGCAAGTCTTATAAATACGGATAGAATAAAAAAAAAACGAAATTATAAAAAAAAAGAAAATCGACAACACTTTCGATAATAGTAGCTAACGAAAAAAACCAAAAAAAAACGACTACGCTATCGTATATAAAATATAATTAAATAATTCGAACTATAAAAAATAAATAGCCAAAGCTTGTTTTTTCGAACTATAATTTTTTATTTACAAAAAAAAAATTAAATCTCTAAATATACCGTAACTAATAACTATTATTGCGCTAATATTTTTTAAATTTAAGCTTACGAAAACTATTATTAAAATAGTTAATATTAAAAATATAATTAATAAATCTACTAATAACAATATAAAAAGCAAAATTAAACCTAAAATAATATCATTTAGTTAAATTAAAAAAAACGAAACTAAATTAACAATACCCTCTTCTAAATAAAAACAAAACGATAAAAATAACAATTTAGTTAATTCTTTCGCGACAGCACGATCCGAACGGTTAAAATAAAACGAAAAAAATAACGATTTAAATAGCTTTAGTAAAAATAAAAAATAGGTTTAGAAAAAAAAAAAACTAATAAAGCTACTATAAAAATAAAAAATATAACTAGCTACTTCGTATAACGAGAACGTTAGCGTTAAAAAAAAAAAAAGCATATAATAGTTCTCTAAATAGAGTACGCTTATATAAACAAAACAAGCCATATACTTTGACGCTACCACACACCTTACAAGCCACACCTCCCACTTATCATCATCATTATACATCAGACTCACTAGCTAGATTACGCATCGCAGAATACAAGGGC
Source organism: Xylariaceae sp. FL0255 (assembly GCA_022578795.1). Classification (NCBI taxonomy): domain Eukaryota; kingdom Fungi; phylum Ascomycota; class Sordariomycetes; order Xylariales; family Xylariaceae; species Xylariaceae sp. FL0255. The sequence goes on from MU388907.1 coordinate 114,192, forward strand.
TTACCACACACCTTGAGGGCCTCATCTTACGTGAGATCGATGCCCTAGGCCGTGTGTGACGCTATTCGCATGACACGATATGCAATGTATGATGCCATACATGATGCATGCAACTGACGAAGTCGGAGACTTGGGAAATGTTGTGACTGGTATAAAGAAGACTGCAGGCTGCAACCCTTGTTACCCCGACATTTGGGCGCCCGTCACTTTATCATCGCCACTCCAGCAGCCAGGAAGAAGAAGAACAGTCAATTGATAGCTCGGAGTCGATCCTGAAAACGGCCCCAGATCGTGATGCCTGATACGGTTCTAGCAGATCATTTCAAGACCCTAAAGGTCAGAGAATTGCATCCTACATTTGCTGCCGAGGTGACCGGAGTAAATTTCCAGGATGTTCCCGAGGCGCAATTCAAGGAGATCACTGAGGCCATGGCCAAGGTTAATTTGTTCTTTCCGCGTTTGAACTCTTATTTCAGATATATCATAGGCTGACAAGATCTAGTACGGCGTTTGCGTCTTTCGCAACACCGATTTAAACGATGCCGAGCACGTCGCATTCAGTGAGCGCTTCGGTGATCTCGACAACATCCGGCGTTACCTGATGGGAGGCCGAAAGCCGCGATATGATCTGTACGAGCTTTTCGACGCGGGTAATATCGCTGAGGATGGCGGGGTTTTAGACCCAAACTCACCGCGTGCGCATTACAATCGCGGGAACAGCCTCTGGCACGTAGACTCGAGCTTCAATCCACGCCGGGCAAGCTTCTCTCTCCTGCGCGCCTGCGCTTTACCTCCTGCCGGTCACGGTGGCAATACGGACTTCGCAGACAGTCGTACGGCGTTCGATGAATTGCCCGAGGACCTGAAGAGAGAGCTTCTGGCCCACGATTATGTGGGCGCACACTCGATCGCGCATAGCCGGAAGCTCGCAAGCCCTGAGTTCTTCAAAGACATGGACCCTTTGAAAACGCCACCTATGCACCGACACAAGATCGTCCAGCTACACGAGCCAAGCGGCCGCACGAATCTGTACATCGGATCGCATATGCACCATATAGAGGAGGGCGGCGTCGAGGTCCCTCACAGTTGGGAGCTCGTACAGAAGCTCAACAAGCATGCAACTCGAGAGAAATACCGCACTAGCATCGAGTGGCACAACACTGGTGATATGATCATCTGGGACAATAGATGCGTATTGCATCGCGCGGGTGACGGTACGTTTGAAGGAAAGTTCAAGAGAGATCTCAGAAGGACCACAGTCCATGATGATAGTCCGACCGCATGGGGGGTCAATGATCCGGGAAGCGTGTGGCAGGGTTTCGACAGTGACGGCGCAAGGACAAATCCAATCAAGGCTTGATGTATAGTTTCGAAATGAAATTCAGTGAGGTAGCGCCATCCAACAAGACTTCTGTATAGCTCATTACGTATCCTCAACACGGGAAATTTAGATCGCCTGCTGTCAAAGGCAGTACAAACCACACGTTATTCATTAAGTGCCTCCTGTTTTTACGAACCAATTCAAAGTCAAGCCTACCTGCCGCATAACTCCCTCTCAAGGAAAACACAAAGTAGTTTTCCCTCTCACATCCTCGGTGTGTCCTCTCAAACCTCGGCAAGGACATTTACCCCCACAGTTCTGTTCAATATCCCAAAGGGCCCAAACTCCTAGGATAATGTCTCGTACTGTACCAACTACGTCAATGCAAGACGGGTCTCTGGTGAGAGTAGCCACGAAGACTCGCAAATTACGAGCGCAGTCAACATCGACCGTTGCATAGCAAAAGATGACAAGGTATGGCCAAAAGAAACTTGATCTACCGATAAATAGCTATCTTACTGATGTAATATCTGCCTTATCAACAGCCAAGGGCCTTCTACCAATGCTACAGCCACAGGGGCTCATCAACAGGAAGCTATAGCCACTGCAACCAAGCAAGAGTAAGGCGAAACATATAGACTATGATTCCAGCCATCGGAGGCAGAGTAGGGAATCTCAGTAATAAGATCCAAGAGCCCCACGGAGTATCCAGCGAAACAGCACTTTTCTTGTAGTGGACGGGCATTTCTTGATAACTAGTATCTTATCTTTGAAGTGTCTTCTTCTCCTTCTTCTTCTTCTTCTTCTTCTTCTTCTTCTTCTTCTTCTTCTTCTTCTTCTTCTTCTTTGTTTATCAGTTAACACTAAGAGATAGAAGGAGAAATTGTGGTATACCGAAGTGCCTGGCGTACAGTGAAGAAATGACTAAGTAATGATGCCACGCTCTTATTTCTTCCATTCCATTGTCGGTGTGCGTCCCTCCCAGGCTTAAGCACTCGAGGACTCGACTTGCTCCCCGCGAGTGCATCTGTAGGTAGTGACCGGCATTTTTGAAGGCGATTAGATTCACATCTGAAAGGCCTCATAGGGTGTTTGAAACAAACAAAGCATGAGTATAGATCCCAGAATCTCGATTGTCAATGCTGGGTGAGAGTGAGAAGATGTCGAATGAGGTAGGTGTTGTTGTAGTTACATTTCTTTCTTAGTTCGGACGATGAGGAAGCCACTCAACGCTGATATCCAGAGCGGAAGCCTCCTGAGCGAGTATCCGTGGTATTTCAATGCGGTCTTGTAGTAGTGCGAGTCGTCAATCTCGTACCGCAGCTGGGGTCTTTGGAAAGAGCGAGCATTTAATGGAAGGCTAAGCGGGAATGCAGCCCAATTGGACCCAGAATACTCCGGTACGACTGTGCCCTTCGATCTACGAGGGAGCACTTGGATTACTGGAGGCTTTATAGATAGTCACGGCGAGGCCTGTCTTGAATGTTCCGGTGAGATGATGCTGATCATGCAAGGAAATCCAGGCATTACAGGTCTACAAACCTGAAACTTCCAATTGAAAATGATGGACGGGAGACTGTGTTAGGAAATATAGCAAAAGAAAACCCCGGCTGGAGCTCCCCCTACGACAATCATACTCATTAAATCGAACAAAACTTCTACACTAAATAAACAGTCTAGAAATGCCACGAATAGAAGCTTTTAGTATCATGAAGGATGGTGTGGTTATGCTAAAGAGATATCTCTGCGGCATGACCCTTAACAACCCCTCACCTGGTATCCTCTTGCACTAAATCGATAACTTCTATTCTAGTTGGCATTGCAATTAATCAGGGCCTATTCGATCTCGAGGATAAATAAGTGATCATTTTAAAGAGATCCCGATACCTGGAGCGGAGATCCCCTTCCCAAGGTTTATCAATGACAACCAGTACAGAAGACAGACTGGAAGACTCCCAGACTTTACTAGAGTGCATGGACATAGTCTAATTTGTCCTAGTCTATCAAAGACTAATCTACCTGGGGACTAAGTATCATGACGATACCAGCCTTCCGTGTCTTGCAGGCTGCCTTATCGAGAGATGCGGCAATCCCTCCTTATAACAATTCGCCGAGGAAGATATATCTAAACCCGTAGGAATTAACAACCACGTATGGACACACGTGCAGAAAAAAAAAAAAAAAAGGATATTGTCCTGCCAGTATTAGCTGCTCTTCTGTTCTCGTATCTGGCGGCCTGTCTTTATGCTTGCCATCAATGATGAAGCTTAGACAGCTGCTTCTCAATAACGGAGTCTATGAGGGCCGCTTGATCATTTCCAAGAAATACAACATCCAAGCAGACGCCAGTCGGAGACTACCCTTATGTTCTTACCTCCCTGTCAATAGCCTCGGTGGTGTTGGCGAAGAGCTCCCGGATGGACAATCCTTACGTGCCGCCAATGGTGCTAAGACAAGGTGAGCACGCGTTCTTTATTCCCCCTGAGTCAAGTTTAGTGATTTGTTCATCTAGCACGAGCTGGTTTCATAATAACGAAGCATTCTAATCTTGACTAGGTGGTCTTTCACCTAATTTGGCTTGTTGGCTAATGGTTAGATACAAGCCACAAAAAACCGACCGCCTTTTCACAAAATGCATCAGCACATTAAATTCAAAAGCATGTCAAACTTGACACAAGATAAGATTGAAATCCATCGCATAATAAATTCTCGCATGGCTATATACCTACGTAATAGACACGAGGCAGGGAAAAATCGATATGAGGTATAAAACACCAACTGGTATCAGAAATCACCGCCATAAATCTTCCTCTAGCCCATTAGCACACCATACAAGGGCTAGGTATAAATCAACACATAATCGTTTGAAATCACTATACTCAGATCTGTCTTGTCGATAACATGCTCGCTTTAATCGAGTTCGATGGGATTGAGAGCGCTTCCGCCTAGTCTTGCGAGCTCCTCGTCTGACTCCTCCTCGGGGCGGATCTCGTACTTCATATGCGGTGGGATCTCGAGATCGCGCACCTCTAGAGAACCAATGACTCTTCGTCTCCTGGGATTGGACGAAGGAGCGTCAGGGGATGTCTCACGTTTGACCGCAGATCGCTCTCTCTTGATGTTAAGCTGCTCTTGCTTGATTCTCTGCTATTTGGGATGAGTTGGAACTCAATAGATCTCTTCGTGATCCCATAATTCTAGAATCACTCTAAACTCACCTCTTCCGACTGTTCAAGCAGTCTTCTAAGCCTGCGAATCTCCTTCTGGTCCTCAATTCTGGCAGCTCGAATTTTCTGGTCGTCCATGCTCATGGTTTCAGCTTCGTCTAGTTGTCTTCTGGTGGCTAGGCCTTCTGCCATAAGACAAGCTTCATTTACGTATTAGTATTATGACAAATCTAGTCAAAGAAGCGAGCTTACCGCCGGATCTGTAGAAGAAGTCAAAAATCGCGAAGGGCAGTGCGTTCTCGTGGAGGTAGTCGTCTTCGTACTCTGGTTGTACGCACCCATCGGGATCTACATCTCGAGGCTCTCCAGTTCTAAAAATTTTTTCATTATGGGTGAGCAAACGTATTTTTCGATAGTTGAGCCTCAATCTCAGGTACTCTTCTGGACAGGCAGGCAATAGTGTGGTATATGGCGCACGGAGTTCACAGTACTTGTAGAAAAAGACAGATCGTGACTTACCCGATGCAATGAGAGGGTGACAGAGTGTCCTTGATAATATCTTCACTGATAGTTGCATGATTGCTGCTGCCACGATGGTCGTACTCGTTATCATACTCTCGGATGCGATGCTCTAACATGCGATGAATGGTGACACGGATGCGGCCGATCTTCTTTCCGCGTTTGACATCGGCTTCGTGCTCGTCTACGGTTCGAGTCTCGGCCTCGACTAGGAAGTGCAGTCTCAGTTCCTCCTTCCTTTCATTTTTTGGATCGAGAGTTGAACTTCTGGATCGTGCTTACCGCGATTTAATCCCATAATCTTGAACGGAACGACGCTGCCGTTGCCGTCTGGTGAGGTGATCTGGAGATCTTCTATCCCTGTTTCCCACTTCTTCTTTCTGAGAGCTGATGGAGGTTCATGAATCAGCTCATGCTGGTGCTGGTCGATGAAGAGGACTACACCGATGTGGTGTGAAGCGGGAGAGAACTCTGGCGTCTTGTTAATCACAATGACCGGTTCGTCCCCATTCTTGACTGAAATCCAGTTTTCGACGTGACCATGAGGAGGAGCATTGTCTAGTGAAGGAGATTTGTTCTGAGATGGCTGTCGTGCGTCATACTCGGCGGCTCGTTTCTTGCCGATCTCGATGGAGACCTCGAGACCACGGATCGCTTGGATTTTTGCCATCTTGGAAGATGGGGTTAATGATAAAAGAGGGAGGTGTTGGGTTAAAGGTGAGGATGATGGTAGTCGAGAAGAGTGAAGAGGGTGAGGAGTAGGCATCGTTTTAATATCAACCCAGCGCAAGATGGATTTCAAGGTAAAGTCTACCTTTGATATCATCCACGCGGCATGTTCAAGAGGATAGTGGCTAATATGAATGCCGAATAATCAATACATGAGAGAGCATATAAACGCTCCTTCCTGCTGAGATAGGAGTTGTGTGCTTGCGCTATAGAGAGCAGGATATCGCGGCTGTAAAAGAGCCGATAAATTACATGTCAAGTTCAACATCAGTACTAACTAAAGAGGAGGTTAGGCAAGCCATCCTCCCTTTATAGGATTGTATATTCTCATAAAGCTCTGCCACATACCTTCGCTTAGCTTCGATTTGGCTTTCCCTAACACACTACTCATGCCAATATACAGACTATGTCTCGAGGACTCGCGGAAAACTAGGAATTCCCGTGCCTCACATGATCGATCTCTAGTACAGCCTGTATCTTATCTGGGCATAGTTACAGTTAACAAAAAGCAATGTAGAAACACACAGATAGCTCTACGAGGGGTAACTCGAATTCTATGCATAATATTAAGTTATTTATAAGTAGTATAAAAACCGGAGAGAGAATTGAGGAGAAAGCTAACCTTCGCGTGCAATTAGTCGAGTACGAAAGGTGAAATACTTGGAAATGTCTTTACCTTCGAGCATATAGCCCAGTCTGAGACAGCCTCTTTGAGACCAAGAAGACTTTCACAACAAGACCTCGAAGAATGGCTATCTCTACAATTGTTTCTTTATCCCCTATGACAGTAGACTCAACAATGTTGTTGTTTTCTTTGGTGAAAGAGTGCCAGAAAACAAAAAACTTCGTGCCGGACACGAGATAAAATCATACCGTGTATTCAACAACCTGACATGATCAGATGAAAAAAGATAAGGTAACAATATGGCTCCTACTACACGGAACACAGATCCAACCTTCGGAGCCCGCGGGCAACGAACTCTCACATATCGCTGCCTCACCTGCGACGGACGCCTAACAGCACAAGACAAGGCGAGAGGCCAGATCTGGTGCGAGCCATGCAGAGCTGAGCAAAGAGTCCCTGGGCGACGAAAAGATCCTCCGGCAGCGGTACCTAAGTCGGGCAACAACAAAAAAGCAGGTCAAAAAGCCACCGCATCATCACAACGAAATAATAACAAGGATGACAATGGCGGCTACAGACGAGACGACAGCGAAGATAGTGATTGTATCCTGCTCTGCCCAGGCTGCGGTAAAGAAGTGCCCGAGCCAGGACGCGCCGTGTGCTTCAGCTGCAAACAGAAGCGACGCCAGCCTCGAGTCAACATAGTCGATGATGAAATCAATAACGGTGGCCGCGAGAAACACGAGGATGAAGACAAAGGCTCAAGCTCAGACCCAGACTCAGATTCCCACTCAAAATCAAACTCGGCCATGAGAAAGCGAATGAAACTAGGAAGAATCATACAAGTCTCTTCAAAAGGTGTTGTAACCCCAAAGACCGGCAGTTCCATTACTGTTTTTGCCCCTACAGCTGCTCCTGCCACTGTTCCTCCTGCTGCTACCCAACAGGTCAAAGAAGTCAAAAGAAAAAGAGGAGAACGGGTAGTAGGAAGCAAGATCACGATTGAGAACACGATTTCGTCTCGCGAGCTAGACCTGAAAGCGAGACAGAGAAGGGCCGATATCGAAAATGGTAAGACTCTACCGATGCCCAGAGCTCGCAGGCCTCGCAGAGCTTCTGAGAATACCGCCCTCGCCGCCGTAGCGACTACTTCTACTGCTTCTATTCTCTCTCAGAACCAACAGCAAAGTGAGGAGAGACAGACAAGAGACGTCGGCGTCGACGACCCTCTGAACGTTTTAGCCATGGCAGCTACCGCGGCACTCGAAGACTACCTAGAAGAAGAAGAGAACCCAACTATCACTACCGAGGCAAGTGATAACATTGACCTTTCCGTCTCATCTGCTGCACCAAAACAACTTACCCCTCTTGCTCAACAGCAACAGGCCCAATCAAGTACCAGCAAGACTCCTCCTCCTCCTCCTTCAAGTTCCCGTTCCTACGAACCCCGGTACTGTACAAAATGCGGCCGAAAAGCGTCCCCAGACGGTCTATGCACCCACTGCCGCGGCCACGCGTTCCCGCAAAGAGCGTACCTCTACGCGCTCCGCAAATCCTCCCATCTCTGCGTCCGCTGCGGCAAGCGACCCCCTCAGCCCTCGGACGGGTGCGGTTTCAGATGCCTAGCATGCTACACCAAGGACCGCCAGGCACGCTCCTGTGAAGACCGGTGTAACGAGTGTGAAAGAACATCGACGCTGTCCAATGTCGTGGTTGATGGCAGGTGCGAGAGATGTCGCGAGGTGAAGGCGCGGTACGGCAAGAAAGCTTACCAAGCGTTCAAGGAAGCTGGGGTGTGCACGAGGTGCCGTCGTGCCAAGATTGATGTGGCTAACAATAGCAGATTGTGTCATGAATGTCTGTCTAAAGACAGGGCCAACAAAAAGTCGTGGCGACGGAAAATAAAAGTTAGGAAAGAGGCGACGAAGGAACGGGCGGCGTTCTGGTCTACAGTGCTCGAGTGATCTAGGTAGGTTGTGTGCACACTGCTGACTCGAATCGAAAAGAGGCGGGGAAGTGAGTTGTGAGACATGTCCAGCACGGTAAGTAAGTAACTAGTTAGGAAAAGACCATATGACGATGATGAAAAGCAGATAAGCTCTCTCATAATTGCGTAGGTCATTGATCTATGCCGCTATAGTGATATGGTATATAACACATGACTCTTCTCTCCTCTTTCCTATTCGTCGTAACGTCATTCATGATCCAATCAGTATCGTTTCCGCTCTTTCCCTTGCAAAGTCTGTCTCCAGAGACAAATAACACTCTTGCTCTCACACCACTTCTTGACGTCAAATGGAGACACTTCCCCGTCATGGCCTGCGCGAGATAGTTGACCGCTGTTGAGCCACGCAGCGAGCTCTTCGAGGACGATCGGATCATACAGCAGCATCTTCTCGTGCCAAGACGGATTGGACGGATCTCTCGAGCGTGGCGCCGAAGTTACTGCCTTGGTGATCTGCTTAAAAAGCTCGGCTTGTTGGTCTGTTGGAGATAAGGTGAGGGACATGTCGGCCTCATCCATGGTGGAGAGATCCAAGGGGGGAGGGGATGAGAAGACTCTTTCCGGAGATGAGGCAGACGATGGCGATTCATCCTCCGAGTCGGCGATTTCTCTGGGAGAATTCGATTTCCTCGGGCGACCACATGGTCTCTTGGGGCTTTGTATGAGAGCTGAGGATGTGACATTGGTCGAAGCGGATGCGGTTTCGTCTTTCTTCGGGCGGCCACGGGCCCTCTTTGGACTAGCTGGTCCAGGATCAACTGATGCGGCGACCGTTGTTGTTGCCGTTGCGGGAAGATTGAGAGCTTTGTCAGCTTTCTTCGAGCGAGCTTGCCCTCGAGGTTTGGTAACTTTCTCTTTGTTATTGGTGGCGTCTTCAGATGCCTTTTTGCGGGCCGGGCTTGGACTGCGAGCAGAAGTGGAAAACAGTCGTGCTTGGCTCGACGGTGGTGCTGCATGCTTGCTCGTCCAGCATTCATCCAGTAAAGAGATCATGGCAGCCCGCTTTTTCAGTGGCTTAAAGCCGTAGGACGAGATCTGCCTCGCAAGCTGGGCATCCGTAAACAGGTCATAGTTAGGACGGGCAACTTCAGTTGCTGCCGTAGTTATGATCTTAGATGAAGTAGCTTCAACGAAAACATTGTCCGGTCCCTTCTTTGAATGAGAAGATGATGCCGCCGCCGCCGTGTGAGAAGCGGGCTGAAGTGGTGGTTTGGGCATCGGGGAGTTGAGTAGATCATCAATATCCACAAAGCTCAGATCTGTGGTTGTGGTTATGGTTGTGTTCGTACGTACAGCCTCAAGGGAGACACGACCTGGGTCTTTTCGAGGGTGAGAAGATGTTACTGGCGTCACTGTTGTGTGGGAAGTGGGTTGCGGTGGTAGTTTTGGCATGGGAGAGTCGAGCAGATCATCGATGTTCACAAAGCTCGGAGGATCTGAAAACAGGGGGAGTTCTGGTCTTGAGGGAACGGTAGAGGCGTTTTGTAGATCTAGCACATTCATGTCCATCAACCCTCCATCTTGGTTGCGAGCACCAGCTTGCCACAAGCGTTGAGGTGGATCGTCTTCGTCTTCGAATGGATCTGCCTCGGTGCTGTTGGAAGCGAGGATGGCGGCTTGCAGGTCTCTCAGCATGGTCGGGGACTTCTCGTGCATGAGCTGGCTTGAGGTGCCAAAGACGAAATCTTGGTTGGTGGACTGTTTAAGGGCCGAGCTGGGAGATAGGAGGATAGGATTGGCAGCGGTCCCCTTCTTGGTACGTTTTGTTGTCTTGGGGGGTTGTTTTGGCGGCTTCTTTTTCGCCTGTGTTGATGACATGACGGCGGTCTGATGTTCAACCAGAGCAGTGACAGTGCCATCAACATCGAAGTAATTCAAGAGGGAGTCATTGGTCGCGGGCCCCATGAGACTCGTTTCGGGGTCTTCAGGCGGTGCGGCATAAGGGGCGACGGCCAACTCTGTGATGGTTCTTGTTTTCTTCTTGAGAGCGGGGGCAGGAGCCTTTTCTTCGGACGTTTTCTTCCGTGAGCCTTTCTTCTTGGGAGGCTCTTTGATGGGCGACGCCGAACGAGACTTCTGGGATTCGCCATCTCCTTGTCGGGTTGAGACCAGCTCGATCTGCTTGCGTTTCCCGAGCACATCGGCGGGCATCTGGCGTAGAGGGTTCTCGGGCAGAAGAGGTTGTGGCATGCCATATTGGTCCTGTAAGTTCCGAAAGACGTTGTTGGGCGCATTGGCCTTGTCGGCCGAGGACAAAAGCTCTCGAGCATCGGAATCGGAGTCGAGGACAACTCGCGAATTAGGGGGCGGAGGGGTCCAATGGTCTCGACGAGCAATTGCGGGCTCAAGAGGAATTGCCTCCGCGCTGTCTTTCTTCTCGGAGAGTGGAAAGTGCTTGGAGACGGTTTCGGCGTCGTGAGCGGTCTTGTATTTCTGCCACGGCTTGTCCTTCCAAGAGGGTGATGATTCGAGGGCAAAGACGTCGGGAGGTGGGGGCGTCTGCTCTTTCTTCCTTGGCTTCCTTCTCCTCTTGGGAATTGGAGAGGGAGATTTTGTTACAATTTCGGTGTCGATATCGATCTCGGGGGCTTCTCTCAGAACGGCGGCGGCGCTCGTGAATGTGGTGCGGGCGGTGGTAGGGATGGGGGCGGCGTGAGAACCGGTTCGCAATGGCTTCGACTTCGGGATCTTGTTGGTGAATATGTCTTCTATGGGAGGAAGACCTGGAGAGGAATGATATGTGGTGTGATTCGGGGGAGAGGAGGCGAAGACGTCGGACGAAGACATGGCTCTCCAAAGCGGTGATGGTGGTATGCGTCGAGCGCAACCATGGAGAAGGAGGGGGAGAGACAGATTGAATTGGCGAATTGATTATTGATTGCGTATGCAGCATTCAATTGTTTAATGAGGTTACAAAACACAAAAGAGAAGGGAACAAGTGGATGGTTGACGGAAAAAAGAATGAAAGACCTGACTTGATGTTGTGGTGATGATGATGATGATGATGATAATGATGATATGTACATGGGATACGGATACTTTCAGGCAATAGTTATTAGGAGGTATTATTAGTCACCAACACGCGAACGAGAACGAGAACGAGAACGAGAGTCGACACAGAGATGGAAGGTGGGGAAACACTGATGAGTCCAGGGCTGCCATCGGCGGCGCGAAACAGTCTCGAACTCAGGTGACTGCAAAGCCACGTGACATAGCAACCGAGAATTAAGAGAGAGAGAGAGAGAAGAAAAAGAGATATGGACCCGACATGGCCAAAGGTACCTTATCTCTCCAAGCAGCAACCAAAAGCCCCCACCAAACCAAACGCACACCAACACACACCAACAATCTTGTTCAGAGGGGCCAAAATTAATTATACATCGCCAAATTCATCAAGACTCTTCACCCCCCCAACTGGTACCACACCCTCACACACATTTCCTACCACCCATACCACTGTCAAAATGGAGAACGACAAGTAAGCAGCATCAATGCTCTCAAATGGTTCGATTTCAGTCGTCGCTAATCATTCATCTTGCAAACAGGGGAGAGATCGTTGACCTCTACGTCCCGCGCAAGTGCAGTATGTCCTCCTCACCCTACCCACCGCAGATATCTTTTTCTTGCGACAACCGAATCACCCCTCATCCTATCTTCTCCGACTCGGATGAATACCATTCCGGAGAAAGCTGTTGAAATATCGGGGGGATCAATACATACTGATGTTGATGGATTACAGGCGCCACCAACCGCCTGATCAAGGCCACCGACCACCAGTCCGTCCAGATCAGCGTCGCCAAGCTCGACGAGAGCGGCCGCCAGATCCCCGGCGACAACCACGTCTACGCCCTCTGCGGCTTCGTCCGTGCCATGGGCGAGTCCGACGACGCCTTCAACCGCATCGCCCAGAAGGACGGCCTCCTCAAGAACGTCTGGAGCGCCTCCCGATAGATCCATCTCCTCCTCTGTTCACGACCCGACATTCATATCATGACTTGACTTTGTCATTCCAGGCGTTTTGGGGGGGGGGGGGGGGGGGGGGGGGGGGAAAGAGGGAAAAAAAACCGTTTTGGGCAAAGGTCCAGCATGTACCAACCCAACAAAAAAACAAACCCCAAGTATTTAGCAACCGAGAGAGAACGGAAAA
>MU388907.1:126714-180898 GCA_022578795.1 Xylariaceae sp. FL0255
CCACCCCCCCCCGCCCCCCCCCGCCCCCCCCCCCCCCCCCCCCCCCCCCCCCCCCCCCCCCCCCCCCCCAAAGAGGGAAATCAATCCGTTGTCGTCATAGGTCCAGCATGTACCGTCCCATCATAGACACATCGCCCAAGTCTTTAGCAACGGAGAGAGAACGGACATAATCAGAAAGTCCAAAAAAAGGGAGAATCAACTCAAAAAACAAGAGAATACCAAACAAACATCATCATCCCTCATCTCATAATCAGTCTCGTGTTATCTTCCCTCTACTCACTCACTCAACTCCCGGCTAGCAAAGTCTTCTCGTATCTAACATCCCCATGACCGAGAATTCTGGGACTACCGAAGATAGTCTCCAATGTCGCAGATCAATAGTTGGCCTTGAAAAAGCTGTGGTGCTCAAGCTCTTTGCCGTGGCACAGATACGGGTCACACATCTTCCTCTGTTATTCTCATGCCTCAAGCTGCTACTGCCTGTGATCAGCCATCCATCAGGGATATGTTTGTGCTATGCCTACTATCTATGTATATCTGTATGCAATTGTAGTACACTATACCTTCATCGACAACAGCAGGCCTACTCCGGCGCAGGCCCTCTCTCAAGCCAGCGAATCCCTCCTGTCCACGGGTCGAGGATAGTAGCAAAGTGACTGCACTCATTCAATGTCGGATAACTAGAGATCCACCGCCGTAATGTTGGCTCCGTGATACTCACCCCATCTTTCTGAGCACCGTCCACATTATCCACCATCTCCTCACCACTACCTCCTTGTTGTCTCTTCAATTGTCTTGCGGATTTTTGTGACTTTTGCGCATGCCGATCCCATTTCCCTCGAATGCAGTCAAGTCGTTCCGAAGATTCCTCAATCCACCCATCCGCCCCAAACGACGACGCTATGACCTCCTGTCTCTGTTCAGAAGATATCTCAAGGTCCATTCCTTCTCTGCTTTGATCAACCTCTGCCGTCTCATCGGGGTCATGGTTCGTCTGCGCAATAAAATCCCGCGATACCTCCACCGTGCCGCTCGTGCAATCCTTGACAATGACGGCAGCTTCATCGCCGTCACAGAGGATGAGATAGCACGGCGCACTTGGAATCTTAGCCAACGCTTTCGCCTGGGACAACATTCCTTTCGGCAGCCTGATCTTCGTGTTGCGTCGTCCTGCCCGGGAAGGAAGCATGAAAGAGCGGATGATGGATCCCACTGATCGCCGTCTTCCCAGGAGTACCATAATTTGATGCCACTTAAGCGTCCGAGTGCGACAGTCATGGCGCGCCCGGTGGTTGAGCGATACCGACAGCCCGGGCCCGCAGCCAGACATGAATGTTAGCTGCGTTTGATGTCGGTCTCTCACAAACAAAGAGCCGTAAAACGAGACGATTGAGGTTGGGAAGCTTACCGTATCATGGTCAAAGATCCGACAAATCCAGCATAGGTAATAGAGCGAGCCAACACGTGCGTGGGGTAATCCAACGATGAGTCGACAAACTCCAGCACAACCAACAAGTCCCGCAGCCCATCCATGCCCCAATCTAGAGTGCGGAAATGCATCAGCCTGACGGGCTTCTGCTCCGTCCCGCGCCGTGAGTCCCTCACCAAAGCCGCACCCGAGGTACAGCCCAGCATGCAGTCCAGTAGATTGTTCAAGGCGGCTATGAGAAACAACGGCACCCCAGCTCTGGCCGCTATACCCTGGACCTCCTCGTTCTCTTCATTGTCGTAGACCCGGCGGAGGGATACTCTAGAGATGCGCGTGACGAGTGAGCGCACAAACGGCGAGGGAATGAAGCTCGACAGTATATCTTCCCATAAGCCGGTCAGGGAACGCATGCGTGCACCAAAGGCATTAATTACCTCGTTGTACCGCTCCCGTGGTGGTCGAGCGAGGTCGATTGTGAAGGTAGGGATAGGTTCCAGTGCGGCTGCTGGTGTCGACATGGTTGATCCAATGATGGTGTTGATGAGGGCGGTGGCATTGCACCTACATCATCCTCAGGGAGGTATACAAGAATGATGCAAGTAGTTATACAGCATATATAGAAGTGTCAGTGTCACAATGGGATTTGTTGTTGTTTTTTGTCCAGTCAATATTAGCCTGAGCTTTGTTAGTTCATGCTATCTTATTACTTGTACTGCCACAATCTAGGCAGCAGATGTCTTGTCTGCCGTCTGGTGGAGCTTTCCGATTGGCGCTTCACTTCGCAATGCGACTCTCACTGTCGGGATGCAGTTACTTATTTTAGCATGATCGATTGAGATCAAAAAGTGTCTCTTAGACTTTCCTTGCTCATGAAAGCGAATGGCAAGTGCATACATGTATAAGATGAAGTCAAATCGAATTGAGATGAGGTGGGTGAGATGAGATGAGAACCCGACTGACGTCATTAGGCCTAGAGTTCGGTCATGTCTCCTAGCCGAGAAACGGATCTCGACGCGGGAACATCCCTTGGACATTGATTGATCTGAACACACATTGGTAAATCATGAGAAGCCTACCCAAGCAGAGATAAATAGGAGAACATTGGAAAAGGGACTGGATAATGAAAAGCCACTGCCGCGTTCAACTAGCGTCGTCGCATCTTCAGCTCTCGATCCTCAAGTCGTCATGACGCACAAGACATCGGGAAATTCTGATGAGCCCCTTGACCAAGTAATACTTAGGTATATCTCATGGAATCTAGGAATAATGAACATTTTCGTCACTTCCTTTTGTAATCTTGAGAAGCCTTGATTTTTTGTCTTTGTTCTCATGCGCTCTCTCCTTACTCTTCTAAATTCAGGCTCATACCCTCATCTTATGCTTACAATCAGAATATCTCTAAGCCATAGACTTACAACTAAGAACAGCTATACTGCGCACCGAACATCTTTCCACTGCTTCAACACCATCTCAGTACACAATTGCAGAAAATCACCCAATATGCCTCCAGAAAGCGCTGCTCCTAAACGGAAGGCCGCCGCCAACGCCGATGACGATGGAGGCGAGAGTAATGCATCACCAAAAAAGAAAAAGACAAAGCTGGCTCAGTCGAACGGGAACGGGGTTCCTTCTTCCCGTTCCGACCCCTTGCGTGAGCCACACCCTTTCTCAACCGAAGGCGAACAAAACGGCATCATACTGCGCAAGTACTACCCCCACGAGATGAGCAACGCCAGAGCACAAGCCTACATCAACAACGAGATACCCCGTCCCATCGAGGAATTGATCGCAGCGCGTGACGAAACGAGAGAAGCTCGTCGCAAGATAGAAGTAGGGGATGCTGTTGTCCATTGGTACAAGATGGATTTGAGAACACGCGATAACCGAAGCTTATGGGAAGCTAGCGAAAAGGCGGTAAAGGCTGGCGTGCCCTTGATCTGCATCTATATAGTAAGCCCGCAGGACTTTGACGCACACCTCACGGCTCCCATCCGTGTCGATTTCACGATGCGCACGCTAGAGATCTTGAAGCAGGACCTAGAGGCCTTGGACATCCCTCTGTACGTCGAGACGGTGGAGAAACGAAAGCAAATTCCCAAGCGGATCATTAGTCTGGTGAAAGAATGGGGTGCTAATCATTTGTTCACGAATATGGAATACGAGGTCGATGAGTTGCGGCGAGAAGCGAAGCTGATACGGATGGGCCTGGAAAGGGGCGTGAATGTCGAGGTATTCCACGATACCTGTGTCGTGCCACCGGGGGCATTGAATACAGGGAGTGGGAAGCAATATGCCGTCTACAGCCCCTGGTATCGAGCTTGGGTCGGCCATATCCACAACCATCCTGAAGCCCTAGATACATTCGACCGTCCCGCGCGAAATCCTTCCTCGACGAGAAATCAAAACCGGTTCTCGTCGCTCTTCGGGTGCGCTATCCCAGAAATCCCAAAGAACAAGAAGCTATCAGACGACGACGCCGAAAGGTATCATGCTCTCTGGCCCGCAGGCGAACAAGAAGCCCTTGATCGTCTGGAGAAATTCTGCGAGGAGAGAATTAGGAAATATGGAGAGCGGAGGAATTTTCCCGCGGATGGAGCTACATCGTCGATATCGGTGCATCTCGCGGCGGGGACTCTCAGTGCGAGGACGGCGATCCGAGCTGCGAGGGATAAGAATAGTACGACGAAGTTAAATGCTGGAGTCGAGGGGATCCAGACTTGGATCGGCGAGGTGGCTTGGCGAGAGTTCTACAAGCATGTTTTGGTCCATTGGCCATATATATGGTATGTGTCTGTCCTGTCTGTTCTGTCACGGTACCAACAGTACCAAAGAGTACCAAAGCAAAGTATCAGTAAGCACAAGCACGATCAAATCTTTTAATGACCTCCTTATCTGTTAGCATGAACAAACCCTTCAAACCCGAATACTCCAACATAGAATGGTCCTACAACACCTCGCATTTCCAAGCCTGGCAAACGGGTCACACGGGCTTCCCCATCGTCGACGCCGCCATGCGCCAAGTCCAAGGCATGGGCTGGATGCACAATCGGTGCCGCATGATCGTCGCTTCTTTTCTCGCCAAAGACCTCCTCCTCAACTGGCGGATAGGCGAGCGTTTCTTCATGGAGCATCTAATTGATGGTGACTTCGCGTCCAACAACGGCGGCTGGGGATTCAGCGCTTCGGTCGGCGTGGATCCGCAGCCGTATTTCCGGATTTTTAACCCGTTGCTGCAGAGCGAGAAATTCGATCCTGAGGGAGAGTATATCCGGAAGTGGATCCCCGAGCTACGGGACGTGAAGGGGAAGGCAATACATGATCCATATGGGCGTGGTGCGGGAGGACAGGCGAAGAAGAGCGGCTATCCAGAGCCCATGGTTGTGCATAAGGATTGTCGCGAGCGGGCGCTTACTGCTTATAAGAAGGGGATTGGGAGGGACAAGCCTTGATATGTGTTGTTTATGTGATTCTTCTTATGGGATTGTGTAGGATATGTTGGGTTGTGTTGGCTATACGGAGCGCTAGACTCTGGCTTGAATATGGCGAAACTTTGTATGGCAACTGACTAATGTGAGTATGAAGACAACGTGCTGCCGGCTGATTCTGTTCTCAGACTAGTATTTGTAGCTGTTCAACCAGATCGCGGAGTGTGGTGATGATGAGAGAACTTTGATAATGAAAAAGGTTGCTAGTTGTTGGTTATAAATGCCCACTTCCTATTCGATGATGCGCAACTCGGATATAAGCTGCAGCATTCGGCACAGCATCTGGAAAAAGTAGTACGGTATTGGGGTAACAGAGTCAAGAATTGAGGCACGCAAGAATGGTGAATTCATCCATCAACAAGAACGTCCATTTTTTGAACATTTCTAAAAAATCGATAGTCATCACTCGATATGAAGTATACGAATATGTTCATAGCTACCGCACGCGGACAGCGACTACCTGGTTAGCGCACCTACCTGAGGGTTAGCTCAACCCGCCGCCGCCGTTGAACCTCGGCATTGTCTCATCACTCTCATGAATTCTCCGTGTAATGCCCGCATTTACTACAACCCCGGCTCGCCGTTCCATACAATATTTCAATTGACAGGCGAACAATGCCGCCGACGTTTCATTTGCCGGATTCTTCATTATCTACATCGTTGCCATCTTTTAGATTTCTAGAACTTGATACTATCGTTGCTGCTACAGGAATACAACGGTCCGGGTTGTTCAGAAGAGGATACTGTCGACATACTATCCCTGTGTGGCACACATCATCATTACGACCTACGATTTTGAGATTATCGGGAAAGGGTTATAAGGGTCGCACGTTAGCAGCACCTTCACGGTCTAAATCCGTTACGATGCCGAGTGGAGCAGGAAAGCGGGCATCAAGCTCATCAGCGGCAGCGGGATCGGCCAAGAAGCCACCACCGCCTGTTCCCCGTCCCAGCGCAAGCATAATCCTGCTCTCGCCAACAAACCAAGTCTTACTTCTCCACCGAGTCAAGACCTCGTCGGCATTTCCCTCGGCGCACGTCTTTCCGGGCGGGAACCTATCCGAGTTCCATGACGGACGAGTCCCGCCTCCCGAGGACATCAAGCGGCATGAAGATTCCCTGGCATACAGGCTAGGCGCCATCCGGGAAACTTTCGAGGAGAGCGGCATTCTCCTCGCACGCCAGGGAAGTAGAGAAGGACCTATGTTGAACTTGGCAATGGCAGAGCGTGACAAGGTGCGTAAAGCTGTGTATGAGAATGAGACGAGCTTTGGGAAATGGCTTGAAAGCGTTGGTGGTGTTCCAGATACAGGTAGGTCCAAGCTCAGTAGAGTATGAAATGCCGGATATCTATCTGCACATATAGTTGTAAACGGAACATTTCTATTTACCTGACATAGTCTGAACGAAACTAACAAACCCTCTCAAGAAAACCTCCTCCCCTTCACGCGCTGGGTGACACCTCTCCAACCACCCAAACGCTTCACAACGCAAATGTACGTCTATATGCTCCCGCTATCAACATCAACAAGCGACGACGCCGTGGTGTCATCCGCAGCCGAAGACGAAGCGCACATCCCGACGCCAGACGGTGGAGCAGAGGTGACAACGGCGCATTTCGACGACGTCGCGACGTGGCTCGAGAGGCAGCGGAAAGGCGACATCATCCTGTTTCCACCGCAGTGTTTCCTCCTGCAAATGATGGCGCCATTCCTCACGGGTCCTCCTCCGCCATCAAGCAATTGCAATTCCAACTTCAACTCATCATCAACAACAGAGTACTACCGTCAGCAGCGCCAAAAACTCCTCACATTCCTCACCACCGTGCCCACAGCAACAACAACCAAAGGTCTCTCCCACCCCACATCGCAAATCCCCTGGTCGCATAAAGTAATCAGTCCCGTGACGCTCGGGATGCGAACATTTGGGTCGGACAAGCGGGCGATCCTGGGTCTTGATAAACCAGGCCTCGAGCTCAAAGACACGAGGCGGGGCGGTGATTACGAGCGCGTGGTGCTGGTGGCTTTTGGAAAGGGAGGGCCTTCGGATGTTGAGGTGAGATTAAGGGCTGAGGTGCTTGCTGAGGAGAAAGAGGCGCAGGCGAAGAAGGCAAACCTGTGAGGTTGAAGGTTGGCTTGGCACTGACTGCATTTTGGGGGCGCTGTATGTAAAAACTGGAGAATGGGTAGGTAGACTGGGGGTTTTTTGCATATATACACCTGAATAGATCATCCATGGTCATGAGTCACTTTGCAAAGTCGAAATTACTTCTTCCAAATCACATGTACCTATGAATTGAGAGCAGGTACAGATCATTCATTTTCGAACAAAGAAAAAACTTGCCACAGTTTTCTTGAAAATGATTGTTCATTACGCAGATCGAAGCCCTGTGAGCAAACAACACCGAAACAAGAAAGTAGATATTCTAAGGTTAGGTGCTAAGTAACTGCGGCTTGGCTCCGGCGCAGTCCGATCCACCTAACCGGTCGACTTTGTCAACCAAACCTATGAAATTCTAGGTCAGATGTCTAATAAACCCTCTCTATCCGACAACAGTCAAAATCCACTCTCTAATTCTTATCAGTTGTACTTGTACCCATCACGCAGAAAATGGAAATGGATAAAGTCTTGACACACTGGATTTTTCAGCCATCCCTTCCGTGTTGGCTCCATAGTCTGGTGAACAAAGGAAGAACAAAAAAGTAAAAAGGGCAAATAACAACGATGTCGAACAGTGCGGGCCTGCCCTGTCCACATTTACTTGCCTATATCTTCTGCTGCTACTACTACTACCAGCTCCCATAAAAGTCTACCTCGCTTCTTCATTCCGACGACGCACTTGTCTTGAAGCAAAGAATATAGCTAGATTGAGCGGAAACATTCTTCGAGAGCAACAAGAAACTTGCCCGTTTCTGCTTAATTTCCTACCTCATCATCGGAAACAGGTTTCATCATGGTCGGAGGCGGTCCTAATGTCCGGATCGGCTGCGCCGTCATCATAATGAACCCCGAGGGCCGCATCCTCATGAACAAGCGGCAAGGAAGCCACGGTGAAGGTAAGTTTTCTAACTACCTTAATAAGTAATATCCAGCCCCTTCAAGTTAGTTGTCATTTACCCGGGTACTGAACAAATAATCGATACAGGCGAATGGGCTTTCCCCGGCGGCCACCTCGACATGGGCGAGTCTCTCCGGAATTGCGCTGAACGCGAGGTGCTGGAAGAGACAGACTTGAACATCAAGGGTGTTGCTATGAAAATCATCGCAGTCACTGCCGACGTTTGGGACGTCAAGGACTGGAGCTATACGACCAACTTCATTTTCTGTACATATGATAACTCCAGTCCCGCTGCGCAGCAGCCCAAGGTGAGTTGGTAGCCTTTTTGCTTGCTCTTTTGCCCCCTATCCACTTGTATTCACCCTCCCTTCCCCTTTCTTCCGAGTGGTAAGCTTTCATAGGATCCTAATCCTCAATCTTGCAGATCAAGGAGCCTTCCAAATGCACCGAATGGGCTTGGGTCTCTCCCGTGACGCTGAGGACATGGGTCGAGAACCAGAGAGAGAAGAAAAAGGGATGGGAGAGCAACGCCATCTTCTTACCTATTCTGAATCTGTTTCGATGGCGTAAATACGTCGACCTTTCAAAACCAAATCAACTTGTCGGGCTTGACTTACCTGCCGATGAGGATGCATATCATGAGGGTGTTCCGGGCTTTGTCCGCCCAGAACAGAGCGAAGAGAGCGAAGCAAACCAGGTAATTCCTGAGGTGCCTATAGGCAAGTACGGTAATGCCCTGTCCGAAGAGGATAGACCTGTTATTCCGCAGCCAAGCGAGAAGGACAAGTAGAAGGATGTGAACAAAGACAAAAAGACAGACGACAAGAAGAACAACTCGATACCAACCTCTCGCAGAACATTATCACCCAACATCCTTCATAGCAGAAATCAGTGAAGAAGATAGCTAGTATGCATCAGCGTCCCAGCTTCTGGGTTGCGACTGCCGATCAAGAGATCTGCCTTCCTTTAGTTGATCCCTATTTAGCCACTGTCTTCTCTCTGAACGGTCTGTCTAACCATTTCAATCGATATTCCTCACCCTTCCTATCTCCTGCCAGAGGAGATCAATAGAATCATTCTCATTTACCTTGAGTTCTGTCCGCAAGGTCACATAGGGGTACCAAAAACGGAATTTCGCGTCTCGAAACTTTGTGCCTCCTTCTTCCCCTTACCTTTCCCATTCAACACTCACGCTCAGGGCTCAATGCTCATCAACCAAGAAGACTACCCATCTAAAGTAGTTAGCTCGACGCCAGCCTAGATTCTTACTACCTAACCCAATACTTGCTCATTGTTGATGTTCACCATTCCTCATCCCCTAAATTTGACTGACTTTGCTCATTCCAGTTCGCGTTTGGGACTCTTGGTGTTTTCGGCTTGGTACAATGCATACGGCATACGGCATACCACCCCAGATCAACTCGGGTGAATTTCATTGGTTCTTTCATGGATGGTCATATTTCCATAGTTCTACACATCGTGGGGTTCGAGCGTTAAGGAAAAGACTATCACCTGGTAGAGGTAGTGTAGGTAGTCAGTTGGTTGATCGCCTCTCGTCTCTCAAGACATCACTAATTAAGCAAGATATCCTGTAAAGATGTAAATAAGCTGTGCCCGTTGATACTTCTTGGCTAGTATATAGCATAACATCATCATGTTATCAGTCTAAATTGATCGCCTCTATCTGTGATAAACCATTGTACCTATCCGCATCTACCGCCGGTACCATCGTATCAATACATTTGATGTTAAAAGTTAATCAGAAGCCTTGCCAGCTCCGCTATATAAACACCTACCTCACATCAAGAAGTAAACAAGCACACCCTTTGTCATCATCACCATTAAATTTCCACCGCCCTGTCCCACTCCATCAAAATTAATACACATATGCCATAGCAATGCAACTATTATTGGATTTCGTTTATTTATATATCCCATAAAACACGGATCCATCCCTAGAGACGCCATGATTATATGCTACACACCACATGCCGCATGCCACATACCACATAACCTTATGAAGCTCGCAACCACTATCACCACCTGCCCCTACCAGTTGGATGGTCTGACCCTGACACTCCACACATATACCGACATACCGATGGTGATCACTATCAAGTGGCTGATACTGTTTTGGCAGCGTGGCTCAGCGGTATGTTCCAACTCTAACCATCATCTTGATACCCGAAAGCCAGAATTCATACTCGTCTTATCAACCGTAAATCGTACCTCTCCCTTCTCTGTCCTCTGCCGGGCTCCTCAATCAGCGCCTCCAAACATCTTCCAAGACTACTTCCAACCCGATCCTAACTCGACCCCATTCTCATCCTCCTTTACCCAGGAAGGTAGGTAAGTATATATCTCTCTATATACCCCCCGTAAACCCAATCCGGTTCAACCCAACCCCGGGATCCATCCAATTCTGCCAATTCACGATCTCATCGGCATCCATATTGACATCTATCTCTTCCTCCCCACCCATCATGCCTCCCATACTAGTCGGAAATGCCGAGTACATGCCGGACGACAACGCATTTTGCCCGGCACTCACACCGGGGTTCCACAGCCACGGAGGCGGATGGTCGTCCGTACGCATAGCGGCGAAGTTAGGGTTATTGTCGATACTTGACGACATCGTCGTCGCACTCGGAGGTCCTCCGAGTGGGAACGCTTGGGAGCCCCTCGTGTTGAAGGTCTCGACGGGTACACCATCGCTCTTGAAACCCCCTATCTGGCCCAGCATATCATCGCCCAAGATCGCCAATCTCGCAAAAGCCGTTGAGTCGCCCGAAAGAGCCATCGATATGGCATCCTGCGGATCGAAATACTGCTGATCCGCCTCGATGCTCGGGACTTGCGCGTTGGTGGTCATTTCGGCCTTGAGCGGAGACTCCTGTTGGGCTTGCGCCGCTGTATCCTTCTGCTGTTGCGCCAGGTGGGGGAAGAATAGGCCGACGTTGTGGGGTGGCTTTCCCGGTGGTTTGAGGCCCATTAGATTATACCAATGATCACGGGCCAAGGTGCTCCGCAAAGAACTGGCAAGATGCCGGAATGAAGCCGGCTCAACACGGGCCTGTTCCTCGGCGTCCAGAGCCAAAGCGGCCTGTGGGTCGTTCCGTAGCCGTGCGATCTCCTTCTGTCTGTACCTCGTGGCATGTATCATGAGTTTCCGGATCGGGCCCCACGTCGACGGTCGGGCAATATCTCGGATCTGAGACGAGTGAAACATGGCGTCGAGCACGGTCCAGCCACGCTCGACCGTGGGGGACCAGGGCCGCCGAACGATTTCAAGAAGCAAGTAGGCCACGGCGTGCCATTGGGTGTAGGTCTGGAAGAGCCAGCGCCAGTGAAGGATCTTCTCCTCCGCATGCAACACTCTGCCGTACTCGATCACGTTGATGGTAGCAAGTAAGAGACGGTCACGGACGTCGTGGGCAAGCTCCTCGCCGGGTGTCTTCATCAGGGGCTGGTAGATGACGAGCGTCATCTTGGACATGATGAGACGCGTCACGGTGGACGAAACCCAACTGATCAAGTCGCTCTCCTTATCTGCACTGGGTTTGAGATATTTCCTGTCGATATGTCTATACATCTCGATAATCTTCTCCTCGTGTTCCTCGACACTGAATTCCTGATCTCTTTGGCAGCTGGCCATGGGAT
This sequence comes from Xylariaceae sp. FL0255, assembly GCA_022578795.1. Taxonomy (NCBI): domain Eukaryota; kingdom Fungi; phylum Ascomycota; class Sordariomycetes; order Xylariales; family Xylariaceae; species Xylariaceae sp. FL0255. The sequence goes on from MU388907.1 coordinate 138,347, forward strand.
TGGCGGCGGAATGCAGTTTCCTCGATAGCGAACATATCTCGGAGCGGATCAGGCAGAAGGACATGTCGGTTGTACCTATGCGCTCGGGGGGCAATTCGGTCATCTCTGCATAGATATCGTCGTCATTGACGTTCAAGGGGAACTGGGTGTCGTACATCTGCTCTGCAACGGTTAATTCGCTTCCCTGGTCCTCGGCGGATCGCAAGTCCAAGACGGCGATGCCCCACCAAATTCTCCTGCGCATCTCGATTTCGAAGGGCGTCAAGCCGGGGAAATGGGTGCCGTCGCGATGCAGGCCGAGGGACTGGCCAATGCGGATGAGCAAGCCATTCAATGTCCAAGCGAATCGGGTATAATCATATCGGCGCACGACGACAATAAACAGCATCAAAGCCTGCACAACTACCAGTTCAGATGTGTTCAGGAAGCCGGCTTTTGCCAGAGCCTGCTCGGAGGCAAAGCGGTAACGGGCCACCAGCTCGGTCTTCTCGGCGCCGAAATTGGTCAAAACCTAAGAAACGAGAACGATCAGTAAAGAGGTGATGCAATTGAAACCTAGTTCAGTGACTTACATCCTCGGCTTCCATAGAGATGATGGCGGCGAAATAGACAGTAAACATCAGGGCCTCATGGCCCGGGGTGATGGAATTCATGTTGGTGCGCAGTTCGGATATGAGCTTATTCATGGTCGGGACATGGAGAATCTTGACGAGCGGATCGACATTCTCGCGGAATATCTGCCAATAGAACTGCTGCTGGGAGGGCAGGGGATGCAACTTTCGCAGGTCAACTTCGGAGGAACTATATCCGAAGATGAAGCCGTGATGATCAAAGTGCTGATCGGGCTGGGGGTGTACAGGAGGGAGAGGAGAGCCTTCGTCTTCGGAGGATTCGTCGGACTCGTCGGTAAGTCTCTGGGATTCGGAGCGTAGAGCTTCTATCTGGTTCGGCGTTGAGGTGTCAGTTTCGGGGTCACAGGAACGGGGACGGCGGATCCAGAATGAGGGGGAAATGGAGAGTAAATCACTGACCTCATCGGTAATCTTGGACAGGAACTTGTTGCTCACATAGCGAGCATTGCCCTTTTCATTAACCACCAGCTTGCCAAAGTCCTTATTCACCTCGCTAACCTGACCCTTGATAGTACTGCCCGTATTAGACCGTCGGGGCACGGGGTGGCCACCGGGGGAATAAGCCGGCGTACTCTCGGTCGAAGCGGAATGGTGAGTCGTCTGTCTGCGATCTGGGGTATGATCCGAGGTGGCCTCGGGCGACTGCGAGTCGCTGTTATGCTTATAGGACTCGAACTCGATCTGGCCGCTCAGATCCTCGACGATGCCCTCCAACTTCCGCAGGCGCTTCATGAGCTCCATCTCGCGCTCGCTGGTCTGCTTGGGCGGGGCGTTGGGATCTTTGGCGCGCGGCCGCCTGGGAGCTCGGCCGGGGGCGGGGAAGACACATTGGATCTGGGCCTTGCGGCAGTTGCCACAGGGCATGTGTTTGTCGCAGCGGACTTTGCGGCGGCGGCAGGTGACGCAGCTGCGGGGGTTGAGGATGTCCGAGACGGGCGCAAAGGGGTCGAGGGTGATGGGGCCGGTGATGTAGGATTGCGACAGCGGCCGGGTACTGGTGTTGTGAGGTAGTGTTGACGATGTTGTTGTCGTTGTTGTTGTTGTTGATGATGTCGTCGCCTCGTAGGGAGCAGCAGCATAAGGTCCTGCTGATCCGGCACCATCACGAGTAGGGTGCACAGCATTCGGCGATGCGCCAGCCGACTCGGGTGTTTCCATGTTGGCTGCTGTTGCTGCCCTGCTGCGATGCGATGCGGCGAGCGTGGCGGGAGAGGGGGGGGGGGGGGGTGGGAAGTTATCCAAAGGGGCAGATGTGTTTGGTAATTAGGTTATGAAGACATGCCAACGACTGGAGATTTGTGTCTCCCTCTACTGTTTCGCATAAATGGTGGGAGAGAAGATAGAGCAAAATAAAATAAAATGCTACAGTAGCAAAGTAAAATCAAAAAATGCCCCGCTGATGATGTTGGTTTGTTCTCAGTGGGAATGAATCGTTTGGGAGGGTCGGCACTGAAGCGCGGGGGTACCACTTGACTCTTTCATCTCAGAAAGGAGTATAAACCCGATCGACAAGGGGTTATAACATTATTTTGCCGGGGAACTCGGGGGAGGGCACAAAACATAGACACAGGTAGACGGTAGGGCTGGAAGAACAATCCTTGTACATGAGACGGAAAATGATGGAATAGGATATTCAACATTATCAGCGCGGCATATGGCATCCGCAAAATCATATACAATGTCTACATGCCAAGTTGCCAAGATGTCTTTGTCAGTCCCTACACATGCGCCCAGTCATACGAAATCTGATAAACCACTACCCCAGTATTTTTGCATCATCGTCATTTGAGGACTGTCCACAGGACTCGGCACGTTATTAAAGTTTATGAGATTTGCCTTGGCATCCAGGCTGTGGTTCAACTGAGATCTGCCTCTAACGTAAGCCCTAGCCAAGCGTAAAGAACTCCGAAATTGAAAAATCCGTCTCCCTTGACAACAGCTTCTTCTCTTTTGGGATGCTTGGAGATTTATCGACCAAGCTGAAGAAGATACGCGACCTATGCTTCTTGTCGAGGCGAGTCTCGACTATCCGCAACTTGTCGGAACCCAATAAACCTCAATTTTTAAGATCTGAGATAACCACGCCGAGATCTTATCGTCTTGCCTTACATGTTTTACCAGCAGCGACCCTCGGCTCCCCATCGGGTCCTCCGCACACCGCCACATAACAGCCGACCGGCTCCGGTAAGGAAGGTGGAAGGACCCCTACCTAGCCGTGACCCATAGCTGTTCCGCACCACATTCGGCCGAACCGTTGCTGGCCACCACGAAGTATCGTTCAAATTTCAACGGCAGTCCACTTTATTGCCCAGTTCGGTAGCTGTGAGCCTAGTCTGATCTATGTACCGTTTCTTCTTCTTGGACGCCGGCAGTTGCTCTAGTCTTGTTACTGCTATAAATAAATCTAGGCAGCTTATCGCATTTAATCTTCGCCACTACCACACTGAAGAAAGATACCTAGGTAAGCTATCCTCTCTACTGACATATGTAAAGGGGGATTTACATTTTCGTTGACGCTACTCAAATAAGGAAATCCCGTTTCGCCAACAATAAGGCTCAAACAATATCAATATGAAGGGCAATGCAAGGATACTCCCGTTCTATTTCTCTTGACTTGGATATCATTAGGTAGTGAATACGATTATTAAACGTGGACAGACCTCGTGTCATGTCCGACTTTGTTCTTAGCCTACTAAGCACGCAGCTCTTGTCTAGAAACTGAAACAATCTCTATCTCATACAACACATCGTACAGGCCATGAAAGGCCGGGGGGTATCAATATGCAGAGTATACCAGCCCACACCCGGCAAGGAAAACCCTACAGCCAGGGAAGCTATGCGCCCACCAGCGTCCTCTACTCACTCCGCAGACCCGCCACTCTCTGATGTTCAAATTAACGCCACTACCGTCGATCCTCACCAGTGGGCCCTGCAAATTTGACACTCTTTCTCCGCTCTCTCTCCACGGGCATGCCATTGGGTCCCACCGCACTACCGCTCCGCCCGGGACTCGAGCTCAAGATCCCCATCAGTCCCCCGGGGCGGACATCCCTGTTTTCCACAGCGTTGCTCGCCAGGGTCTCCCGGACGCTTTCCACCGCTCGGCTCTGCGGTACTTCGACACTGTCACCCCGGACACTACCCGCAGGAGTCGAGTTGACCGACGCATCCAGGATCGCCTTGGGCTTGTAGTCTGGCCGCTTGAGCCCCGTTACAATGCCACGATATTGCTCCCGCATCGCTCGCCCCAGCTCTTCCGTCCGGGCCGTGCTGCTCTCATTGCGCCATTTGCCCGGAAGACAAGCGTGACCACAACCATCGAGCGGGCAACATCCGTCACTATTGGTCTCGGGAAAGATGTCGTCGTAAATTGTTTCCGACCTCTCCAACTGGGACTCATATGAGGGCGAGGCAGGGGCATGCCACTCCTGAAGACAGTTGGCATGCCCTCCATGCGAACACCCCGGGCAATACCACCACGTCGAAAGGAACGTCACATCGGCTTGTCTCGAGGCTGCCGTTAACCCTCCATTCATCGGCATTGGGGGAAGCGAATTCATGTTGCCTTCTCGGTGACCACACACTGCACACGGTCCTACTAATGCACGGCAGCGTTCGCACTTCCAAATTGCAGAGGACTCACCGGGCGAACGACTGATCTCACGGGTTTTGTGACATTGCGCACAGGCGTATCCCACAGCAACTCGATCTTGAGCCGGTCGGAAGATGGACGGGTAGTTCTCTCCCCAAATATCGATTCCCGCTGGCCAGCCACGGACGCAAAGATTGCGCAGCAATGCAGCTTCAACAAAGAGCTGCATTCCCATAAGCCGGTTGTGATGCTGTCGTAATATAGCCGCCGCCTGATGTGGGTCAATCACGCTATGGGGAACTAATGGTTGCAGAAGGAGAACTATGGCCGAAGCATGAAGCGGCGAGCGTCTGGTCTCAAAGGCTAGCGCTTTGGATATCATCTCGTATGGATTGATCGGAGGAGGTCTCTCTCGAGCATGGGGATTCGAAAAGATGGGATAGGGGTAATCAGGATCGTCATCCCAATATAGAAAGTCTGTTTCCGTGATGGATGGGGACATATTGTCTTGAGGGCGTATCGGGCTCTGATCATGTTGCGACATAGTTCTTTGCAGAGTTGGAGGATCAACTTTCAATTTGGTGAGCGGCCGGACAGGGGCAGGGGCAAAGTCAAAAGAATCACTCTCGAAAGTATCCGTCGTGGTTTGGGAGACTAGGAAATCGTCGGTCAGGGCGCTGGATCCACGTCTTTCCAGAGTCGGCAACGGCCGATTGCGAAATTCTGGCGATTCGACGATTTGTTTGCCCCGTATTCTGCTGCCATACTCTCTTTCCGAATTCTCCGGTGATGGGCGGCGGTTCTGCTGAGGTCGCCGGAGTGCCGACTTTAGGCTCCCACCTGAAGAGTTAGTCAGAACAGAGGCCTGGTGGCTTGTATCTAGTGAGAAGATTGGAGGAATGCTTTCATCCGAATCATGTCGCACTGGTCGCTTGATCCGATTTCTGACGGGTGAAGTTGGTTCTGTCGAATCTAATGTTAAAGGCTCTTTCTTCTTGGGTACATCTATGGCCTGGGGCAATGTATCGAGCGCCTCTTCCAAGTCATAAAAGTCGTAACCTTCGGTACTTGATATTTGGCTACCCTGACTAAGGATAGACAATGGCGCGGAGTCCAGACGTCGCCGAGGACTCTCCCTAGCTGCATATAGGGCGGGAGGGAGAGAAAAGCTTCCCACCTCTGTTACAGGAGTTAATCTTTTCTCACCATCGTCAAGATCAGGTAGGCTATCCTCGACGGGCCGAGCAAGAGGGGTAGCCAGGTTTGACTCGTTGTCAATATCACCAGCCAGAAGAGATCTCGTAGAAGGTGGATGACTGTCTAGAGAGGCAATAGAAGGCGCTTTGCGTGGCGTTTCTTCTCCCTGCACCTGAAGTTTTGATGACGAATCGATACGTCGTGTGTCGCAGATTGGGTCCTTTAGAGGGGGCGATTTCTTCCTCCCGCTATTCGTGAGGCGCTGCTCTAGATGATATCTAGACCTGCTCTGGAGGAGCAGATTCATAGCGTAAGACAAGATGCGCCATGTTTGAGCAAGACGAAACTGGCTTGCGCGCCCAGCAACCCCGGCGTACTCGTCCAAGATGTTTGTTACTCGCTTATCAAAAGTCTCGGCCTTTTCAGAGTTTGGAAGCCCCCGCTCCAAGACTTCGAGGTATTGTTGCGAGAAGTGCCGGTAGGTCTGAGGTAGTGATGCGCCGGCCGGGATGCGTCCAATGGCCATGACCTGCTGGGGTCGGAAGGGTGTTGTCAACTTCATTGCCTTCTCTAAGGAAATTACCTGCTCGTCAATACCGGCGGCTGACGGTGGCGTTGTACTAAGAGGCTGGGATTGCCGGCTCTGACTCCTATGTCCGCCGCTACCTCGTTGCTTTGGACCAAGAAAGCTACCAATGACATCTTCCTCCGAGTCGCTACGACTGAGGCTGAGCATCTGACCTGTAGGGCTCGAGCTGTAGGAAGAAGAAGGGGGTATTATCTCGCGGGTTCGAATAGTAGAGGGGTGTCTCGAGACCTGAGCGCGCTCTTCCAAAAACATCAAAACTTGGCCTCGAGCAGAGAAATCGAGATTGGATAGGGGTTGACGGTCCATGACCTTGGGGGCGAAGGCGACATTAGCTTGACGGAACCCAGCCGGACCGACCGCCCACAGCAGATCCTGATTGTGCCACAACAGTGCATAAGGGGAATGCTCGAACTCGATCTCCTTGTAGGGCATGGTGGGACGGGCAAGATCCCAGATATGCACACAGCTGATGCCGTTCTTCTTCAACTGACCGCCATCGTCATAGGCCACGGCCACCTGGGCAGCTCGTCGACCTTGGGCGGTGGCAGACCACAGACCCGGGCGCCAGGAGACGTTGTTGATGGGAGAGGGAGCGTGGATGGACCATTTGGGCTTCTGTCTCTTCTCGGCGTTCTTGGAGAGATCCCAGACGTGGCACTTCTGGTCGAAGCCGGCAGAGATCAGATGGTTGCCGTCGAAGTGCCAAGCGATGGAGGTGACGCCCTTCTGGGCATCGTGGGCGTTGATCTTGAGCAAGGGGGCGGTGGGCTTGCGGATGTCCCACTTCATGACGGCGCCGGACTCGGTGGCACAAGCGAAGACCATGCCGTCCTTGGGGGCCCACTTGAGATCGCGGACGGCGTCGGCGTTGCAGCGGATGGAGGAGAAGGCGCGGAAGGTGGGGCCATTGCGACCGGTGGCGGGGGCCTTGATGTCGAAGCAGCGCACGATGCCGTCCTGGCCGCCGGCGAGCATCCAGGTGGCGCGGTGGGGGTTGATGTCGAGCTTGTTGACCTGGCGGGAGCCGTCGGTGGTCTGGACGAAGTCGAGGGGGAGGCGCAGGGCGAGGCGGCTGACATCGTACATGAAGATCTTGCCGTTGGCGCAGGCGGTGAAGATGGTGGGCTCGGCGCCGTGGCTGTCGGCGACCTTGACGTCCTTGATGGACAGCTGGTCGGAGGCGAGACTGGCGGCATGGTGGGCGGTGATGGCGGCGCGCACATCGACGCCTTCACGGACATTCAGGCCGTCGTCGAGATGCAGGGTCTTGAGAACATGGCGTCCCCCTAAGACGACAATGCGGCCATGGTGGGAGCGGTCGAGACAGGCGACAGGCTCTTGGGTCTGGTAGACAATGGGCTGCTCGACTTTGTGGCGATAGGGTGTCTCGGATGTGGAGGCGACGTGGGTTGGGTTTGGGGAGTCGGCGGTGAGATCGGTGCTGTCGGGGCGGCCTAGCAATCTCTTGATGATCTTGCCTTGGTTATACATGACTTTGTGTTGATGGGGTTATTAGGCGCAGTGTGGCCGGCGACCAAAGCGCCGTCATTCTTGTAAAAAAACAATTGACAGTGTATTCTGTGCTGTGACCGTTGTTGTGATTATGATAGCAGTCGTAATGGTAGAGCAATCTCCCTCGGCAGTGATAGTAGAGTTGTTTGTTATCGTTGTCGAGGCGGTGGTGATTGGTGATGATGTGAGAATTGGGGTGTTTGCGACAAAGATGCCGACGGCCGCCCATCGCGAGTGCAGCTTATTATTATTATTATACGGAATCCGTAATAATAATCCATATCGGAAGGTTCGAGGCAAAGGTCAAGCTCAGATCCACCTTAACCTGGACAGTTGTTGCAGGGTAAGGCATTATTTTCAGGAGCTGCCCCTCCAACCCACATCACTCACCACTCTCTGCTGTGTTGGATTTTACAAGATATTGATATCTACCTAGGTATTGACATATTAATTTTCACATTATTGGGATTGACTACAGGTATATATGTATGTACATGTATGCGGTAGCCTAGAAAACCGAGGCAATATGCTGTAAGTAAATGCCACCTCTTAGGGGAGTCAAAGTGCAGTTCAAACGAGTCAATTGTCAAAGCTTTCTGAAACAACTAATATTTCGAAGCCCAAATTAATGTGCAACATATTTCCTCACTCATAAAACCGTTGTATACCATGTTGTCTCCCAAATGCCGACTTTGTTCCGAGTCTGATTCAGCGACATCGGGCTTGTATCGGCCTGGACCACAATACCTTCGGCCAACCCATCCCCGACACCTCCACCACACCCGGCCGCCATGTAATAAATCTACCACGGCCTAGGTAGTCAACAAGTATCAAGTAATAATCATAAGCCATATCAAATCATTTGCTCAATATAGACTGTTATTCGACCTTGGACTGGAAGGACAAGTACCATTCAAACACCGCATATCATATGATTTCCTATACACCAATAGAACAAGAAGAAAGAGAAGAATAAAAGAAGAGAGGACAATGTCACCCTCCTTCCCCAAAGTCCCTCCAAGCGGCATTTGGGCCCCCGCCATCACCTTCTTTGACCCAGAATCCGACAGCCTTATACCAGAAGACCAAGCAAAATACTACAGCTACCTCTCCAAATCCGGCCTCGTCGGTCTCGTCATCCTCGGCACCAACGCCGAGACTTTTCTCCTGACCCGCGAAGAGCGGAAACAGCTCGTTAGCATCGCCCGGGAAGCCTGCGGTCCCGAGCATCCCATCATTGCCGGTGCCGGCGGCCACTCGACCCGACAGGTGCTGCAGTATATCAACGACGCCGCTGACGCCGGCGCAACCTATGCTCTAGTCTTGCCGCCCGCTTACTTCGGCAAGGCCACCACACCGGCTGTCATCGATCATTTCTTCGCCCAAGTCGCCGCTGAGAGTCCCCTTCCCATTGTCCTCTACAACTTCCCCGCCGTCTGCAATGGCATCGACCTGGACTCCGAGACTATTGCGCGTCTCGCCCGCGCCCACGACAACATCGTCGGCGTCAAGCTGACCTGCGGCTCCGTTGCCAAGATCACCCGCTTGGCCGCCGAGTTGCCCGCCGACAGATTCATCACCTTTGGCGGGCAGTCTGATTTCCTCCTCGGCGGCCTGAGTGTCGGGTCTGGCGGGTGCATCGCTGGTTTTGGAAATGTCTTCCCCCGGAGTATCGTCAAGGTGTACAGTTTATACAAAGAAGGGAAATTCGCCGAGGCTCTGGCACTTCAACAGAAGGCGGCGCTCGCGGAGCAACCTTGCAAGTCGGGCATTGCGACCACGAAATATGCTGCTGCTATCTATACCGCCAAAGCTGCTGGTATTGAGAATGCTGTGGAGAAGTTGAGGCCGCGACGGCCGTATGTTGAGCCCACGGACGCTGCTAAGGAGAATGTTGTCGCTCAGATGACCGAGCTGGCTAAAATTGAGGAAAGTCTTAGGTGATGAAGGCCTGAAATGTCTGTGAGGGAATGGGGTAAAAGGAGCAAGAGGAGAAACAGCGTCCATCATCTTGCATCGTCAGGTGCAATAAATTTGGCCGACTGCGTTGGCTTTACCATGAGATAGTTCCAGAAATAATATCAGAATAACCTCTGGAGCTCCCCTCACACATGTTCTTTTGAGAATTCAGTGGCATATTCGCTACCATTCATTGAAGGCGAAAACTTCCAATACAGATCCTAGGCTCTATCAAATACAAATCTCCAGTTCTACAAATCCATCAGATTCCTTACTTAACCTAAACACAAAGGGGAATATACAAAAACTCCCTCCAACCCCGCCTATCAAGAAGAGACAGTAGTAACACCTTCCATCTCGTCGTCTTTATCATCGTCATCGTCATCCCCATCTTCTTGGGCGTCATCACTACTGCTCTCCTCAGCCGGCAAGTCGTAGCTGACCCATTGAGCATTCCCATCGTCCTCATCAATCCAATCGCTATCCCCATAATCTTCCATATCATCATCATCCTTCCCCCCTTCGCCCCCATCTTCCTCCCCATCCTCATTCTCATCGCTATCATCATTATCAATAAAAACCGGTTCATCACTCGGTTGTTCCGGCACGTAAGCCACCACCTCATCCCTCACAGCCCTACTCGCGCCCGTCGGGAACCCAACAAATTTGTACCCCGGATCCTCCCCTCCCTCAGCCTCCGCCATCCTCTCACGATACAACCGATGAGAGTCCCCTTGTCGAAAACTCAGCGCTCCCTCCCTCATCGGCTCAATGGCCAATCTTGTCCGAAAATCCATCGCCTTATTGACACGAGCGGCCGCCATCCCGATCATGTGCGTGCGGACCGCGTCCGGGTTGAACCAGCCCGAGTGCGCGTCCCAGAAGTGGTCGTGCTCATGGACGCGTGGGGCGATGCAGTAGGATTGCGCGAGGCGGTCGAGGAAGATGCGGATCATTTCGAAGACGCGCAGGCCGGAGGTCCAATTTTCTTTGGAGGTGCTGTTTGGGGCGTTCACTGTTTTTGAAAGTTTCTAGTCAGTCCATCATCATTCGTCTTCCCATGGAGGATAGCTCATAAGTAGTCTGTAGTGGCAATAATGCTATCCCACGCCCTGTGAACGTGCATAACAGGACAACTCAGACATAACCAGAAATTTCGATACGTACTAATCTTAGCGTTAGTAAGCCAGTCTACAGATTGATAGGTAGATAGAGAGAAAAGGAAACACTCACCTCGGAGGGAGCCAAGGCCTCATTCTCTCAAAATCCGCCGAGAACTGAAACTCGCCCGTTGACCTTAACCACGTCTCGATCCACTGCGCAATATCATCCTCCATCTGCCTTGACTCATCACTACAATCCGGATAAATAACTGCAAACGACTGCAGCGTATCAAACGAATCCGAAGTCTCCGTCTCGTTAAACCGATCTCCTTGGTCAAAATGTAGGACAACAAGAGCCCACCGCGGCGGCCGCTTCGGCTTCCGCTCGACGTCGATCGGCCAGAAATGGTACGGCTTGCGCTTGAATTTCGGAATCATGCTCTTATCTAGCGCGGAGGTGTCATAATCATCTTTTTTCCAGTCGAATGTCCATCTATACTGCCGGTCTTCAGTCCATTTGAATGGGCGATGGACAGTCACGTCCATCTTAACTACGTCGGGGAGGGAATCATATAGGAAAGACAGCGGCACGTGCAGCGTATTGGCGAAGATGGGATGCTCGCGTGCGGACTGTAGGACTTGCAGGGCGTTGAAGGCGCGGAAGACGGGTTCGGAGTTCTTCCAGCCTGAGGGGAGGTTGAGGGCTGCCAGTTTGTTCGGCCATCTTTGTCCGACTCGTACGTTTCCTTGCGACGTTTCGAAGACGCTTGTACGCCCGAGATCTAAGAGACTCATTGTGGCAAGCCGTGTTGTTCTATCTTTCGCTTCGCAACTCCAAATTCAACCGTCAACCATAATTAATCGGCGAGCCGTCTTAATATGACTCAATCTTGATGCAGTTTCTTTGGAGAGTGATTTCTCGACTCCGGTTGTTGCGATGTCTTTGTTCCGTGAGTGGGTGCAGTTCCGGATGCGGCGTTAATAAAGCAACATTCAATTGAGGAAAACACAACTTAATCTCTCGAACTCAGCGATACTTTGACTGTTACTAATATCTTATTTTCAACCCTCGGATTGGCTTGATAATGTTGAATCTCAAAGATATCGAGAAACATCGGCGATGGCAGAGCTGAATTCGTCAATCGTGCTGTGGCGGATGAATTATCATATTCGGTACTCATGAGTATCAGGGGCATTTATATAAGAAAGTATTTCAGTACATAGAAAGGTGCTCAGTACACATAAATGAAATCCTCATTCTGGAGATCTGACAGATCTTGAAGCCCACGATCATCCTCTATGTTTCCTAATAGCCCGTCTTTCTGTTTCAGCTGGACCTGGGCATCCCGCATTTGACTCTTGCGGAGCATGGAAGCGTCGAGAATCTCCGCCTGTTTTCCCATCTCATCTCGTTTCTTCGTGTGCCATTTGTTGAGGAACATCAAGTATAACGGAATGAGCCTGAAATTTCGTCAGTCGAAGACCAAGACGTCGTGTTCTAAACAGGCAATGAAAAAGAGGATGATGAGAAAAGACTCACAGTCCCATGATAGCAACGAACACAAACTGGATGAGCGACGCGATAAGACCCGGTCGGTAGAGTGGCGCATCCTTCGTATTGAATAACTGGGGGCCGATGATATTGCCAGCACACATCCCAACAATCACTACAGCTGTCGTAGTCTTCTTCTTGGTGTCCCCGCCCGTGTTCTGCGCCGACCAAGTGAAGATCATGGGCGTGATTGCTCCTAGGCATGACACAAGGTAGTACCCGAACAGTAGGACCCCTTTATTACCATCATTGGTCCGAGGAACGGTGAGCATGAGAATCGTGCCAATGATCGGCAGTAGGCTGACGAGCGTGAGCACCAGTCCCTTCCGAGCCAACCTTGTTGCTAATGAAGCAGACCCGACTATACAACCGAACTGGATGACGCCAAAAGGCAGATTGAAGAGAATTGCATCGAAGTTCGTAAAGCCGAAACTTTTCACGATCAAGTTACCGAATGTGCTAATACCTCCGCTCGCGATTCTTTTCACATGTCAGCTCACTCGACGCAGGATGGATGGATGTAAAGAGATAGATAGCAAAACACGTACGAAATAGAGGTCATGATAAGAAACCACAACCAAGTCTTAATATCCATAAGCGTTTCCCGTACATGTTCCCATTTCCACCTCCGACTGGCCACGCCCATCTGGTTAGCACGCAGCCGTTCAACAGCAATGAGTTGTTCCCGTTCTGTCAAGAACCGTTTCGCTTCCATGGGTGAATCAGGCATCAAGAAGAGAAAGATGATGCCAAACACGACGGTGATGGATCCGCAGAAGATGAAAATGATCTGGTACGGAAAGATGTGGCTGCTCATGATGTGGCCAAGACCGTACGTCACGAGACTGCCGACGATCTGGGTCACGCCGTTCATGGCATTCCAGTATGAGGTGCGGAGTGTCTGTTCTGACCGGCGCCACCACATTTGTGTAATTGTGATGCATGAGGGTGCGATTAATGACTCAAAAGCCCCAAGGAAGAAGCGCAAGGTTACAAGTGATGGAAATCTGGTGCACGCCGCCAGGAGCGCTTCGACAGTTCCCTATGGCTAAAATTAGTTATGCCCGAGTCTCTAAAGAGATAACGAACACAGAGGTTGGAAGTACCCAACAGATAATGGCGGTGCCAAGCACTTTGCCTGTTGGTAGTCGGACAAGCAGAACAGCCGCCAAAGGCTGGAAAGCGAGCTGGCCGAAATACAGAATTGAGCCTAGCCACGAGTATTGTTCTAAAGACATCAGTGAAATAAGCACTCTGAATCGATACTTCCACAGTACTCAAGTAGCGGTGGCCTTACGGGACGTGAGATCAGCATCTTCAATGAGGCCAAAGATGGAGACGTAAGACAGTGACGACTTGTCAAGCTGTTGGCAAAAGTAGGCGCCCAAGAGGAGAGGGAGGATGCGCCAATCGACGAGCTTCACTACCTGCCTCTCTTCCTCGTAGTCAAAAGCAACCTCCCCATGTTGGGCAATGAACCTGGCTGCCCGATCTGAGAGGACGTTGATAGGGGGCGGTGAATCTTGCACTGGAGAGATTTCGTCTATATGTCCGGGTGTGACTGGAGGCACAGCAGTTTTCGGAGGTGTATCAGCCATCGGGTATCTAGCGGATGAGGACAACGGCGGGAGACTTAGAAATTCGGACAGTTAACGGAAGTTGGACCAAGGAGGAGCTATTCTGATTCGGCCTCGAGTACCCGTTATCATAAGTAAACTCAATGTGCGACAATCCAGACCGATCAAGTGTAGTCTACGACACAGACCATCCCGACCATGGTTATTAGTTGACTGTGATAACAAGTCTATGAGAGATCGAGGTCACGAGACTACCCCTCAACAAGCAGCTGGTAGTCAATAGGGAACAAAGCTGCTGGAGATGGGGATGTGATATTCAGCCGAAGCACAGCTTACTTGGGTATCCCTGGAGCTTAGAATAACCGGAGGATTCTGATTGGGATGTCACAAGAATGCAAGGGAACATCGAAGCTTCCCCGCAAACCTGGGGTTGGTCTGAGGGAACTTTGACCTATGTGATTCGAGACTTCTCCGACGACGGGAAGAATGCTGGAGAGGGGTATCAAACGACCGGAGCAATACGTAGCGAGATAATTACGCCTGTGATAGAATTCGCGAAAACAGCATTATAGGCAAGCATCTGATATACCAATCGAAGGATACTCGAGTGATCTTTGAAACAGGAAAGTGTAGTTAAGATGGCGGATATTCCAACTACTCAAGTAAAGAAGCGATATGCTCTCGTCGGCACGGGCGGGCGTGCCATATTCTTCTACACAGCGATCGCAGAACTCTATGCCAAGACAAGCTGTATCGTCGGCATCTGCGACACGAACCAAACGCGTATGAACTATGCCAACTCGAAACTCGAGAGCATGGGCCACGGTGCCGTGCCTACCTTCATCGCCTCGGACTTCGAAAAGATGATCAGGGAAACCAAGCCGGACGAGGTGATCGTGACGACGATGGACCGAACACACAACATCTACATCGTCAAAGCGCTCGATCTAGGCTGCAACGTCATCACGGAAAAGCCAATGACGATGGACGCGCCGCGCTGCATGGAGATCCTAGACGCGGTCGAGAGAACGGGCAACAAGGTGCGCGTGACGTTCAACTATCGGTACGCGCCACACAACACCAAGATATTCGAGCTGCTCCGGTCGGGAGCGATCGGCCAGGTGACGAGCGTGCACTTCGAGTGGATGCTCAACACATCGCACGGGGCGGATTATTTCCGGCGATGGCATCGGGACAAGAAGAATAGCGGGGGGCTTCTGGTACACAAGAGCACGCACCATTTCGACCTGGTCAACTTCTGGCTGCAGACTCGGCCGGCTACGGTGTACGCGCAGGGAGACCTCAAGTTCTACGGGCGAGAAAATGCAGAGAGGCGAGGAGTAGAGAAGTTCTACACGCGCGCGCACGGGAGTGAGGTGGCGAGGAGTGACCCGTTCGCTCTACACTTGGAAGAGCACGAACAGCTCCAAGCGATGTATCTCGATGCAGAGCATGAAGATGGGTACTGCCGGGATCAGAGCGTGTTTGGCGACGGCATCAGCATAGAAGACACGATGAACGTGCTGGTGCGGTACCGCAACGGGGCGGTGATGACGTATTCTCTGACGGCGTATGCACCGTGGGAAGGGTTCCGGGTTAGTTTTAATGGGACGGGAGGACGTGTTGAGATGGAAGTGGTAGAGAATAGCTATGTCAACTCAGGGGGCTCACAGGCGAGTGAGGGCTCGCTGGAGAGACGGACGATCCTCCTTCGGCCGCTGTTTGAGAAGCCGCGCGAGATAGAGATTGAGGATAGCGAAGGTGCCCACGGTGGCGGTGATAAGGTGTTACTGAATGATCTCTTTGGTGAGGCTGTCTCGGATGAGTATTTACGTGCGGCCAGCCATATCGATGGGGCTCTGTCCATTCTTACGGGCATTGCGGCGAACAAGTCAATGGCGACAGGTCAAGTGGTCAATGTAGATGATGTTTTGAAGATGCCCTGAGATTGTGTATATGAAACAATCTCATTTACTCATATCATCACAGTCACAAGACGTCAACAAAACTACGATGGAAAGAAAGAAAAAAACAAGTTCAAAGAGTGTGAAAGGGATGTGGATTGGTCAGCATCATGATAGATAAAGTACAGTATCTCGGGCATCTCGGGCATCTCGGACGAAGGAAACAGTGATGACGTCCGTGAAGGTTCAAGACCCGAGTCGCTTATCGATCTAATAATAATCCATAGATAGATTCAGCCCAGTGGGGAGAGGTGTTTTCCTATCACCAGCCATCCTTCATCCCTCCTCTATCTCTTTTCTTTATCATTTATACCTTAAAACAAAATAAACATATCAATTGATACCCTTTCGTTCCCGGTCCGAATAATAATGTTTGCTAGATCTGCTTTCCGGGCTGCTCAGCCTTTAAAAAGAGTAAGTCCCTTCCCTTTCTCTTCCGTACCACTCTCTCTCTCTTATAATCTATACCGCTTTGCAGCTCTGAGCTACATGTAGCTCCCCCGCAATCCCGAGCTTGGCCTATCTACTTCTTGCGCCTTTATTTTCTGACTGCTACCTCTGATCTGTAGGGCTTCCTCGCAACGCGCCGCTATGCCACCGAACCTCCCAAATCTGGTTCTTCCAATACCGCCGCAATTGCCGGCGCCGGTGCCCTCGCCGTCGGCGGCATCGGCTACTACTTCCTGAACTCACCCCAAGACATCAAGCCCGCCGCCCTCGCCACTCCCCCCAAGCCCACATTCACCGGCGGCGACCAGGGCTTCGTCTCCCTCCTCCTCAAAGACGTCGAGATCATCAACGACAACACCAAGAAGTTCACCTTCCATCTACCCGATGGCGACAACAGCGTCTCCGGCCTCAAGGTCGCCAGCGCCCTCCTGACCAGGTTCGTCCCCGACGGTCAGAAGCCCGTCCTCCGCCCCTACACCCCGACTAGCGACGAGTCTGCGCGCGGCTACATCGAGCTCGTCGTCAAGAAATACGACGGCGGTCCTATGTCCACCCACATCCACGACATGGTCCCCGGCCAGCGCCTCGACTTCAAGGGTCCCCTCCCCAAGTACCCCTGGGAAGCCAACAAGCACGACCACATCGCCCTGCTCGCCGGCGGCACCGGAATCACTCCGATGTACCAGCTCACGCGCGCCATCTTCAGCAACCCCGATGACAAGACCAAGGTCACCCTTGTTTTCGGCAACATCTCCGAGAAGGACATCCTCCTCAAGAAGGAGCTTGCCGAGCTAGAGAACACATACCCCCAGCGCTTCCGCGCCTTCTACGTCCTCGACAACCCGCCTCCCGAGTGGGCTGGCAACAAGGGTTTCATCACCAAGGATCTCCTCAAGACTGTCCTGCCTGAGCCTAAGGAGGGCAACATCAAGATCTTCGTCTGCGGGCCGCCCGGTCTCTACAAGGCCATTTCCGGTGAAAAGGTCAGTCCTAAGGACCAAGGCGAGCTCAGTGGCATCTTGAAGGAACTGGGCTACTCCAAAGATCAAGTCTACAAGTTCTAGATCTCTTCCTTGTCTCGCGCGGCGCGTTACTGGAACCATGTTTGTGTGTTATTACCAAAAATCAATCACTCTGTAGAATTAGTAAAGAACATATAGAATGGATATATCATAGACCAGAGCTCTATGCATGAGCTTTTCCCAGTTACCCACTTCAGCGATGGTCTTTCTTCTTCAATCTGAATGAATTGATCGGATCTCTCCGGTCTAGAAACACAACGATGGCTCGATCTACTAACCTCCCGCTCTGGTTGTTGCGGAAAATCTCTCATTTCTCATTGAACCTACGGTCATACTCAAAGGCAGAGTCGAACCGGTCTTCTCACCATCGCGTCGTCCAAGCTAGTTCTGCCGCCATTCAAATCCGACGCTCTAGACGCCGTCGGCCACACATCCTCTTTTCTCGTCAGCGCTTGAGTCCAGAAGCCGGATAGTCTGCTCAGTGGGCACTGTGGCGCACCATCTCGATCGAATCCTCGGAGCCAGCCGGCGTAGTGGAAGCAAGCACACAATATACAACCGGGATGAGACGTCGTCTTTCGAAAGAAGGGGCTTATTTCAACATCGTGCTCACATCGGCTGCGATGAGAGGCCTGTTAAAAGCAGGGTAGGCATGGGTATGCATCTGCCATAGTCCAGGCCCACGCAGGAAGGCAGAAACAAAGACGTAATGGAAACTCGGGATTTCAGTATCTTTATATTATATTGACGCCCGGTTTTTGGTCGGTAAATCGAGAAACTACCCAGCCGACGATATGGTCTTATCTAAGGAAGAGGATATGTTCAACCTACTTGTGTCGTGGGACATGCAGGTCTTCGGGACCTCAGATTCCGGACATGGCTCGGTACCAAGACGATCGAGAGGCAAGCTACGCATCTCAATTTTAGGTAGCAAGCGAGGGTAGAAAGTAAGACATACATATGCCGGAGATGAGATGATGGGGAGCGAGACTGTATAAGCACAAAGGATATGTTCAAAAATAGATCTCTCTTCGTGCCCATCTGGGCACGAGGTAAGACAATACCCAACAGCTCGTTCAGCTCCTAGTGGAGAGTATGCTGCGTGCCTGCCGGCTAATAAAAGCCACGCATTTCGGTAGATACCTAGTGTACCTAGATAGGTGCTGACGTTTCCCAACTCTCGGACTATCGATCACTACTTCAACTAATCTCCGGCACATTCACGCAAGGACACGCCATGCAAGGCGCCCGAAATATGCAGGTTAAGGGGAAGAAGGCAGGCAGGTCGGTGAGCAAGAAAAAGACGAGGCGCTCATGCTTCCGATTTCCTTGTGCTCTCCTTGCGCCGCCTCTTTGACTTGCCGACTTTTTAGAAGGTAGTATCATCACGAATTAAGGTAGATCTTTTTATATGGACGAGTATTGTACAGGGCAGGTGCTGGTTAGGCGATAGCTATTAGGAGTTAATTTCCGATTCTTTCGAGGCTTTCTGCTTGAGATAGGGGAGTGAGCACCAAGAGCTTGTGAGGAGAAAGTGTGAAGAAGAGCTGACATCGCGTTTAATTTAACAGAGAACTTTCTTGAAGCTTCGGGTAGAATACGAACATGGTGAGCTTGTTGAGCTTATGACTGTATGTGAATTAGTACGGATACGATTAACTTACAACAGCATTATCGTCAACCCCGTTGATATACACCGAAATGTAGTCTGAAGTAAGTTGATGATAAGAGACATGAATGCGGGCTAGTCTCCTAAGTCAAGTGAAAACCTTCAGCGCCAATGCGAATCAGCCCGAGGCGATGCCCGAAAAATGGGGGATTCTATCATCCCCCGCTACAACCCTTACAAGTGTGCTTTTGGGCATCGCCTCGTCAGCCCACGGTTTTGCAAGTTTGTTGTTGGTGCCGATCGCCTTCTCGAAAGGATGATCAGCCAGTGTCACTCCCTGAAATGTCATAGAAAGAGCGCGTGGCTTCTTTCCTTCTTTGGCTCGCAAAGATGTACAAAATGCGGGAGTTGATAATGACATGATTATTATTTCTTCATTTTCAATTCATTGCGATCGTATTGCAGTAACTAACATGTAAAATCCTAAACATGGATGAGACAGAAGCAGAGTTTCTGATCATAAGTGCATTCTATTTAGTATATACTAAACAAAGGTAATGTATCAAAATCTCAAACATGGAGTTTAGAGTGATTAGATTCTTGTAAATGCGGGACATAAAACCTCGGCTTAATGATAAAAGAGAAGAGAAGCCGGTATTGAATGGGGATTTGGGAGATCGCGATGAGATGTTGGAGTTTTTTCATTCTTCTATGTCGTCATATGTCAACAGCTACGTCATAGGTAGGTTTGCGGGTCAGCCCTGAAATAACTTTTAGAAGCTTGGAAGACCTTTAATGCACCTAACCCACGTCCAATCTGCAGGGGTCTAGCATCATCGCATTGAATCATCGTCATGGCTGTTGGTGAACATT
Organism: Xylariaceae sp. FL0255; assembly: GCA_022578795.1. Taxonomy (NCBI): domain Eukaryota; kingdom Fungi; phylum Ascomycota; class Sordariomycetes; order Xylariales; family Xylariaceae; species Xylariaceae sp. FL0255. The sequence continues at coordinate 157,978 of MU388907.1, forward strand.
TTAAAGGTGGACAATTTTCAGTCTTTCCGTCTTTGTTCTGCTACCAAACAATCTTCCAATATTATTTTGCATTTTTACTTTCACCCAATACGTTGTACAAACCACTTCTTTAAACCTGAACTCACACGCATTTTCATCCCGAAATCGATATCCACGCTCCATGTCGACTAGGTAGCCTTGATCGCCATCCCTTCTACTTGTCGCCGTACATGTCAAGATGGAGAAAGCAAGAGATGTCCACACCCAAAAGCAAAGGCGAGGCATGGGCCCGCCCAAGACTTTTCGCGAGCACTTCTTCCACACCCTACCGGAATATTCCGGTCCCTACAGCGTAGGTACCATGGAGGTCGAGGTGCCTGCACGAGACCCGCGTACTTTCTCGCATATCAAACGAAACCATGTCCACATTCTTCGCATGGACACCGTCCTCTTCTCTATATACTACCCATGCGATCTATCCTCATACTCACTATCCCGCAAGCGACCATCCCGGGCTACATGGCTACCCAGGCCACGGGTCCCTACCTGTCGTGGGTATGCCAAGTTCTTGAGCATACCGCATCTGCCTGTAACCGGATACATCGCTGCGACAACCATGTTCACCAAGCTACCGGCCTTTCGAAATGCTAAACTCGCAGGTGGCCATGAGGTAACGGCAGAAGATAGCGAGGAAACACTACACCCGACCGACGACCCAAAAGCCACATTTCCCGTCGTCATGTTCAGTCACGGGCTTGGTGGATCGCGGACTTGTTATTCAGCTGTGTGTGGGGAGATGGCGAGCAACGGCTTCATCGTTGTCGCTGTCGAGCATCGCGATGGCAGCGGTGCTCGGTCATATGTGAATTTACCTCCCAACGCAAAGGCACCGGGCGTCTATGACGCGGAAACCACCGATGAGGACCACTCCTACAAGGTTGACTACATTTTCCCCGAGGATAACGCACAAGATACATCGCCGAATAATGCACGGGGTGTCGACACGGAACTGAGGAATGCGCAAATCGAGATGCGCATGGCCGAGCTAGAGGAGGCACACTATGTACTCGGTCTGATCAATAGTGGCCAAGGGAACATGGTTTATGAAACCAACCTCAGAAGAAAGGGCAATGTAGGCTCGAGTTCTAAGGGTCTTGAAAACGTCGATTGGGCCGATTGGAAAAGCAGAATGTTCCTCGATCACGTAACGGCCATGGGTCATTCATTTGGTGCCGCGACGACGGTGCAGATTACGCGCCTAAAGGACCGGTTTCCTTGGATAGGACAAGGCATTCTGCTCGATGCCTGGGGCCCAGCAACACCTATTCTCGGGGAGGCGACACAAGAACCATTGCGCAAGCCGATCCTAGCCATAAACTCCGAGGCTTTCATGCATTGGCCAGATAATTTCCAGAGGATGGCGGACATTTGCAAGGAGGCCAGGACCCATGATGCGCCTTGCTGGATGTTCACAATCAAGGGATCCACACACCTGTCTCAGACAGATTTCGCCGTGCTGTACCCGCAGTGGATGTCTCTGCTCATGAAGACCATCGTCAATCCGCGGCGAGCTGTGTACTTGACCATCAACTCATCGTTGGAGTTTCTCAACAAAGTTCTCCCTCCTCAACAGACATTGGACAATATTTGGCCTGCCGAGGGAATTCTGAGCACCAAGGCGCTCAGCGACGAGGATAGCGTGCCAGAGGGATTCAAGCCGGCGGAGAAGTGGTTCGCGGCGAGGCTCCGAATCCCCAATGAGTTCTGGCTTCGCGTGCGGCGGTGGTTCCGGAGAAGTCCCAAGGCACCCGATGTGGCAACCGATATCAACGGGAACCCATTGACGGGAATTGTGAATTTCACGCCGGGAAATGAGGTCTGGATGCACTGCAGCCCCAGAAAGGAGTAGGTTCCGGTAGCCACGCCAGCCGATGCAAGCGAATGAACGCGGGGCATGAGGGAAATGTGTACAGCTGCGATGAGTGTATGATGTTCATGGACAAAAGAAGAAAACTTAGGAGGTCGCTGTTTGCATGCAAGGAGTTTGGGGCGATACCCCCTTGTTTGATTGGGTGGGTTTATAGCATGCGTGCACTGCATCTTTGATTTAGGTAGCATTTGAGCGTTACGGAGGTAATACCATGGATTTTCTGCATCTAAGGTTTACCGGGAAATACCGACGTACCATCATGTACGGAAACCCGAGCTAGAACATGCGTGCAACGAGATGTAACTTCCGACCATTCATCTCGTTTGGTGTTGGTTCCGGTCTCATTTCTAGTAATATCCAGGTTGGCAAGGAAAGTCGGTGGAAGACAGTAACGAAGATGTCCGGCTTACGCATTCTCGCACGCAGCGGACATGGATGCGGCTCCAGGGTGATAGACAGACATGACAGAGAAGGCGAAGCGAGATGTTTCTAGACCACCCACCGTCAAGACACCGTTGCGGTCGTGGAAGTAGGGAAGCAAGGATTTCCCCGCCAAGCGGCTAATGTTGTTAATATCGGAGAAAACATCCAGATTTTTAACGGAAAGTATATCCCGGCACGGTGAGATCTTGGGGAATCTTGTCTTTGATTACGGCATTTGATGGACGCAATGATGTGCACCATTCGGTATCGATCTTTTTCTCTTTCCCTTACTCGTGTCGGCACTTGTCAATCAAAGACTTGATCAACTGCTGCCATCTCCACCCCTAATGACATCCCGACTCGGTTTACTTTAACGTCTGGGAAGGGAAGGAAAAAGAGAAAGAGGGTAGTCAGTATTCGATTACAGGAACTTTGATAGATGCTTATAACTTTGACTATCTACAATTGTATCTCACGTAAGTTAATGAGTGGTATATACTTAAACAACACGAAGACGCAGGCTCCCGAGCCAAGAGCTTGTTGTCATACACATTGCAAGGATTGAATTCTCTTCATCTATCTATATTTGTCTCTCCTCAATGGCTTAGTTGCAGATGAGAGAGAAAGAGAGAGAAAAAGAAGAAAGGATAAAAAAAGTTTAGCCCTTGCATACCTCTTGTCTTGAGGGTCTCTCGTACTGCGCCAAGCTTAGGCAGTATTACGATTATTCATGAATATTGGGGAGACGCATTTGACGAAGTCGATGATCACTGTCGTATTGACATTTCAAGATATGACCATGTCAATTGATGGGATGAATTTATTGATCTCTTGTGTTGCAAGTCGAATGTAGCTGTGTACATACATGTATGTTCCGTAAGGAGGTATTCCTCCTCAATTGATCTACCTACATACATTACCTAGAGGTATGTACATGTTATACATCCTTCTGTTGAGGGAAGTACCTCTTGTCTCTACATGAAAATGATTATCTGAAATGCAGGGCGGTGGATGTTTGTATCACCACGTCTGAATCAATCAACACGTGCAGGTAACGCCTTCCATCACAACACGAGTTTTTCCCATTCCTACCTCTGTCCGGTACCTAAGTGTCTGTACTTGATCGTCTCGCTCCTTATCCTCGGACATTTCCCAATCTTCATTGCATCCTCCACACTCGCTTCATTGACAGTCAGCGGGGGCCCTGTATACCTCAGTACCTACCTACACATACCTTGACTTCTTTTCTCGTTGTTTATTTACTTCCCTAGGTACGCACTGCCTGTGATCTGGCAGATACAAGCCTGGTGTTTGACTCAGTACCTACATACCTAACCTACGCAGCATTCGCCATCACCACCGTCTCAAGCCCATGACAGCCCGGCTCTGATACCGACCTATCAACCACATCTTCCTCTCTTTAGAGACCTGGGAGGGAGGAGGGCTTGCTTGGAAGAGCTGTCAGGGAGGAGAAAAAAAGACAGAAAGGCCGAAAGGGGAAACACGAAAACCAGAAGCAAACCTCGCTTAATTCCGCTCGACGCGCAACCGGCAAATATGGCCACCATGGGCCCCTCTGATCCCGACGTCCCGGCACGTCGACGGTCGAATAGTTTCGTTCGCATGCTTGAGCTAGAGAAGATGTGCAAGGTTTATACCCCCTTTGTCCTTTTAAATTCCCCCCGGTTTCGCTGATCTCTGATGCCCATTCCTTAGATGCAGCGACTGCAGACGGCCTCTACCCGTGACCACTCTGCTCCACCGCCTCCTACCACCAGGTCCCGCCGTCTAAGCACCTCCCACCCCCCCCTCTCTCACCAGACTCAGATCATGAAAGCCATCTGCCAAGGTTCGGCTACTTTGCCTTCCCTTTCTCTCTCCATCCCTCCCCCACAATCTCCCCTGCCATGTGCTGAGCAGCCTTCAACCCTCGCGGAACAAAAACGGTCTGCCAAGTCTGTTACTTTCTCTGAGCCTGACGACGGCCAATCTGACGCGTCATCCATCTGCCAGTCCCCCAGCTGGGAGAAGTACGGGCAGAGAAAGAAAAAGAAGAAGAGGAAGGACCAGAAACCCACTGACGAGACGAGCCACAAGTGGAAGGGTAAACGCTTGACCAAGACCCTTCCACCCGACCCGTTACAGGTTAGGTCCCCGGAGAAGCTGAATCCTTCGTACTCTATAGATCAGCTAGATCGTCTCCTAGACTCCAGTCAAGAGAACGGTGTGCCAGTGACGACAACAACGGCGGCGGTAGCTGCTGAGGAGCCAAAGGTCTCAGTCAACAATATGGCCCTGGATGGCAGTACCAAGCCTAAAGGCAGGGGCTTTCTGTCAGCTTTCAAGCTACAGCACTCAAATGTATCAACGGTCCAGAAGCTGGTCGAAAAGAGGGCAACTCCTCAGGTCGACCAGTTGTCTTTGCAAAGCGTTCAATACGAGACCACTTTGCCCCTGCAACAGCCTGTTCTCACGAGCGCACCGCTTGATAAAGTTGCTCTCGAATCAAGGAGGACTTCCTCGATCAGATCGGCTGTGTCCAACTCCACTCACTCGCAGTCGTCGCAGGAAAGGAGAAACTCTGATATTCGAACATCTGCCACTTCCTCACACACTCGCTCCCAATCTCTGTTGACTTCTACCTTGAACAAACTCAAGGGCCCTGCATATCTCTACTATCGCGCGGTAGATGATGATAAGGCCACTTCGAATCCTCCACCAGGCTCGAGATGTGCCTCTCCTACGCATGGGATACCACCTACACTTTCCAATGACCTTGCTGAAAAGTTACCAAAGGAAAGAAATCGGTCTCAAATGAACCAATCACAAAAATTGCCCGAGTTCTCTTTCCCCCCGAAACCCACGAGGGCAAATACAGAACCCGGACCTGATATTGCTCCTCGTGCGCGCCCGCCAAGGACCCGTCAAGCTGAGCCACGTCCACCAGCTACCAACCGGGAAGTTCTTCCCCTCAGACCATCTGCTGGTCGGCGCATCGCCACTGACTCTGGCCCACTGTCCTCAAAAGAGAATGTCATGGCCAGGGTGATGGCTCAAGAGAAACAATGCCATACGAGCAGGAGAACCCCAGGGCCAGCAGCTGCTGCTTCTCACCCATCTCAAAACCAGCTCACCAACGATAGTGGCTACGTCGTATTGCCTGAGCCCAAACGTCATCCGGTTCGAACGACGGAGAATGGCATCATGTCTCCTCCTACGAATGCGCTTGTAGATTATATCTCTGCACGCGGGCGATTGCGATCCATGCAGAGAGATAACGGTAACAGTTTGAGACCGGATCCAACTGAGGGAACAGATGCTCAGGGTAGGCATCAACCGGATGACGACCAGGTTTCCATAAATACACGCGCGTCAACAGTTCGGTCCATTTCACAAGCGCGGAACGACAGCCACTCAGATGGGAAGATGCAGTCAGAAGGACGCCCTATAGGTGAGACGACATCTCCTGAACAGCCAATTGCGAGGAAGCGAAGAGAGCCGAAGTCGCCAGTGGAAAGAGTGTCTCCAAGAGATGGTACCACGTCCGAGCGAGGGACGGTGAACCCAGGGTCGCAAGCAGCGAAGCCCTTGGAACCACTTGATTATTTTGTCTCTTTTGATAAGTCCTATAGTCCGCCGCGGATCGAGTCGAAGTCCCCATTAAGATCAGTATTCTCTCCTTTGCAAATTCCAAGAAGATCAGATATTGACGCAATGGTTGGGCTATTCGATGGCGGCGCTGGAAAAGACGAAGACGAGGCGAGACAAAGCCGCCGAGAGGCAGGAGGCCATGAGGGGGATTGTCGAGGCCCGGACGTTGAGCACTTGAAGGGATCCCCAACGACCTCAGCCCAGCAATCTGACAATGACGTACTCGACTTCGAGCGGCTAGGTTTATCATCGAAGGCGGCCAAGGTACTTGCTGGGATGGAGACAGAGAGCACATCTACAGCTCGCTCGCAAAACACGGACCCCAGTCACACAACATCCGAGAGATCGGCTTCTTCAACCTGCGATGATGGGCCGCCTTCTTACTCCCCTGTTACGACGCCGGCAAGTTCACGGCCGCAGTCTCGAGAAAGACACGATACTCCTCAGCCGGAGACTTCACAAATGGCACAGGGCGATCTGAGAGTGCCGAATGGAGAGAGTTCCCATAAGGCTAAATCTCTGCTGCCACGAACTTTGCGGACAGATACCCAATCAACAACAGGGAGGAAAGGGAGATTTGAAAGAAGCCAGAGAGACGAAAGAGAATTGTCAAATGATGCTGGTCATCGATCGGACCCAGCGCCGAGGGACGCCGGCGGTCAGGCACCCGGGCCATTTCTTTCTGCCGTATCTGGCGCCAGAGACCCCAGCAATACTGGCGAAGAAGAAGGAGATGTTGGAAGCCAACAAAAGGGATCTTCATCAACAGCCAGCTCGCGGTTCGCCATTGATACTCAAGCTAATGGGAAGATGATCTCACATCGTTCCAAGCCCCAGCGGCTAAATCTACAAGGCAGAGAGGAGGGCCCATCCTCGCTCAGCCTTCCGAACTCGCCACCAGCAGATGCAACCGATGAAGTATTTACGCACGACAAATCGTCGATAAAGATGTCGCGAAACCATAGTGACAATGGCCTAGCAGGAGGAGGTGCATATCTGCAAGAGGCACGCAAAACAGCACCTCTCCTGGCTCCCCCGCCGGCTCGAGCATTACGACCAGTTCCACAACAGAAGGGGTCATTTACGAGTAATAAGAGCGCAAGGTCGTCATCCGGAAATCGCGCAGAACCCTTGGCAAAGATGCTTGTTGAGTGTTGTAGCTGCCACTACTTCCACGACATGCCGTCGCGAGTGTACGAATGCATGGCTAAGCCGGATGCCGTGGTCGAAGACAAGTCTCTCGGTGTGTCGGCAGCCATCACAACCATGGTCAAGTGCCCATGGTGCGGTCATGGTATGACCACACAGTGTTGTTCAGGTTATGCGGCCGTCGTGTATCTCAAAGAAAAGCTACACGGTCAATGAGGGACATAGTTTATCGCATGGACCATCATTCTGCATAATGACGGTGTTCGCTACCTCACTTGCCACTCGGCACATTTCTTTTTTATTTCTTTTTCTTCCCCCTCACCTTAATGAGAACATTGTACCCGGAAAGGGGATCAGATATTGAAAATGCATGAAACAAAAAGCGCCCAGGGAGGCGCTAGGAGCTAAGCCGACGCACTGTTTCCCATCGATAGTCTTGCACGAGGTGTACTGAGCATGAATGCAATGGCAATCTTGGGGAAACGGGTCAATCCAATGTAGAGTATGGAGATAAAAGGGGCAGACAGACCCCCAGAAGATGGATAGTTGAAAATGCACAAATACTTGCCTCATCTTGCAGTACACGCGATACCTTGTTGGGTTACCGACCAAGTTCAGCTTACATACCCTGGGTGCCTAACCTAGCCTCCAGTTTACGCAAGGCATATTCCATTCCCTTCGCCATCCAGACGTATAATAATGGAGTATGCGCGCATGATTTGGGACTTGACAATGTTATCTAAGACTCAAAGACGGGCAAATGTCTCCTCAACAAAATGGATTCTAAAGTCAAAGTTGAAGAACCACCACCGTCCTACGAAGACAGCCAATCAGCGTCTCTACAGGACATCCTTCGGGGGGCAAAAAGGATAGCCCCGAAGCTCTGGCCGGCTGCAGCTCCCCCAGCTATATCTGTCTCTGCGTCACCGCCAGCACCATGGTCGCAACTATTCACTAGAATTCGGGACCGCGTCGCTGGGCGCGAGAGACAACAACAACAGCAACAGGAGCGAGAGCGAGAGCGGCAAGAACAAGAGAGGCAGGAACGGGAAGAAGCGATGGCGGTAGTGGTACAGGTCCTAGAGGATCTAGCTAGGGTGCCGTGCCATGGTCGGCCTTTTGTCGATCGCGTCCGGGAGTTTTCTGATTTTTATTTTAAGCCGTATACCGTGAGCAACAGTGGCAGGCACGACCACGAAAGCAACAACGCTAGCATCAACAAAAGCGATGGCAGCCCCCATGGTGTGCATATCGCAGTGCCGCTACAGGAGCAACACAGCGCCATTCTAGCCTCTCTCGGCGTTCACGTTGTTGAGGGCTCTAAGGGCGTACATCAGGACGGAGATGAGGCTGTACTTATACCGAACGAGAGCGCGGCGCTTGTTTTGTGCGCACGGGTGCTGGAGGAGTATTATGAGGGACTGAAACATCGTGATTCAAATTTGGTGACGTTAGGCAATGGGATGGGAATGGATGCCGGTGGTGGTGGAAGAAGGAATGATGATGATGAGAATGCTATGAAAGCGAGGGCGGAAGAGAGAGCGGAAGCAAGAGCAAGAGCAAGGGTGAAAGCAAAAGCAGCGATACCCAGCTTGGCTATTAGCGCTGATGTTGAAAGGCTTTCTCGGAGTCATCAGAGAAGAGTGTTGTTCAAAACGCGATTATATCAGATCGCGCCGTGTCGTGAACAGGACTGTAGTTGTTTCGACTATGATGAGAAGTGGGAGGAAAGACGAGGGGTGGGGAAAGAGAAAGAGAGAGACGAGAGTCATGATAGGCCTGAAAAGTCAGGAACCTCGAGGCCATCATCATCATCATCGCCAACGTCGACAACTCCATCAGGGCCACTCCTCTGTCATTGCGGCCACCCGCGTAACTCACACTTGCCGAATGATAGCAGTCCACACCGTCTTAACCTAGACGCGCCGTCCTCATCTTCAAGAGCACTCCTATCCGTGTCCTCCAGCTCCAAGCATCTGCCACCGCAACCGCCACTGCCAAATCCGGACCCAAATCCAAACCCAGGACTCACCAGCCTCCTACTGCGATATACAAACTGGCAAAACAGGGCCTACGCCAGCCTAGAGCACCGAGACGCCCAGGGACTAGCCAAGGTTAAGCTGGATCAAATTTCAGCCTGTACCAACGCGGAGATCAGTCACAAGCCGCGCATCATACGAAGCAGCAGCACAAAGGTCCTAGAAGACAACAGCAGTGGTCCAGCAGTCACAGTGGCATGTCCATGTCCCGACTTGGATAAAGCGCGGCGTTCGGGTCGCTGTGCCAGATGCGGACGTTATTGCGACATGCATCTCTCAACTCTTTTCACTGCTGCCCCTTCTGGGACAAGGGGGAAGACTAAGTGGAGGAAAGAAAAAGGGGGGGAGAAGGAGAAGAAGACAGAGAAGGGCAAGGAAGAAGAGGAAGAAACGGGCAACGATGATGATAATGAAGTGAATCAATACCGGGATTTAAGTTGGATCTTGATTGAGAAGGCGTATTCACTCCTGACGCCCTCATCAACGCGGAGTGGTTCATAAGGTAGATGCAAACCTCACATGTCATGTAGAGATCATTAAAGAGACATGAAGAAAGAGAGAATGGAGAAGAAAGTGGGTGAGAGATTCATTCATTGATTCATCATTACGTCATCGACATCGTGTCTTTTGCCTGCCTGCCTATCTGCCTGCATGCTTTGCTAAACGAGAGAGGACTGACTGCTAAAGAAGTGCAAGGGTGATGGTGGTGGTGGTAGCAGTAGTAGCCCGCGGCTGGTCGGGACCGTATAGCTAATAGGAGATAGTCTGGTGGCCATTGAGAACATCGCCAGGATCGAGCTTGACCCACTGACCAACGGTACCCGCCTCGACGCAGATCATGTTCTTGTAGCCGTCCTTGGGCTCGAAGTCGCCCATGCCAGCCGCCTTGTCGACCCAGGGGTTCCACACTACCAGGTCCTGGAGATTATCTCGGACGAGCTTGAAAGCGGGGACACCATCCTCTTTGACGACGACGGGCACGGCGGGGCCACCCTTTGGGTTATAGACTCGGTCGGTCTCGCCGGTGATGCTGATGGCGTCGCTGGTCTCGGTCTTGGTCTTGGCACCATCGACTTTGTCGACGTAGGAGGAATCCTTGAGGCCACTGACTGTGACCTTGGTGATGTCCTAGGGCAAGTAAATAGAAAGATCAGTTCCTTTCGATCTCGCCATGTGTCGTGATCACGATAAGAGAGAGGAAGAAGACTTACCTTGATACGCAGATAGGTGTGCATTAGGACCTGACAGTCAAAGGACTCCTCACCGTCATTAGTAATGGCGATGCCGGTGCCCAGACCATTGGGCGAGAGGGTGACGGTGTAGATGGCAGTGAAGTCGTGAGGCCAGAGCACCTTGTCCCTGGGGCCGAGAGTGGCGGACGAGAGGCCGAAGTCGAGCTTGACACCAACATCGGACTTATCGGTGGTCTCATTGGACTCGGCGGGGGAACTACCGAGGAACTCCCACTTGGAGTTGCGGGCGAAGCCGTGCTGGGGGAGCTTGGAGGTGGCGGCATGGTCGGGGGCAGTGCCGAAGACCTAGATGGATATGGATGAGTTAGAAGGGAAGGTCCAATGGAAGGGAAGAGGTGAGGGTAGACTAGGTAGGTAGACTTACAGGGAAGACGAGAGGAATACCACCGCGGACAGCCTTGGTTCCGTCGAGCTTGGCGGCGTCGGAAAGGAAGAGCTTCTCGTTGCCGTCTTTGTCCTTCCAGCTGATGACGGTAGCGCCATACATGAGGACCTCAACACTCTCGTTGGTGGGCAGGACGGCGGAGACGCGTGAGTTGTCGTGCGAGATGTTGACCTGGGCCTTGGGGAGGTCCGGGGTGTTCTTCAACAGGTCCTTCAGACCGTCGGGTTTCTTGGGTCCGACCATGATGATGGTGTTGTGTGTTTGCCTTGGGTAGGTGAACAAGAAGGAATCGGAGTTTATGAAGATTGAGATAGAAAGGTATCTAGGTAGACGTAGTAAGAAGTAAGAGGTATGTAATGTAAGTATGTACCTAGGTACTTCCTAGCCTAACCAACCTCGGGAATACCTCAGAGTGGATAGAATGGTAAAGATGGATATTCGATACGTGACGGAGGGAGGGGAGGGAAGGAACGGGAATGGAATGTCAACACCAGCTTTGGCGCTAATGAACTGAGTTGTTATTGTTATTGTTGTAGTTGCTGTTGGTGACGACTGCGCACAGGTGAAAGTGAAGGTGATACCTAGATAGACGACGACGATGGCGGGGTAGTTCCCTTCTACATGTAACGGCACTGACGGCTTCCTTGATGCACGCTAACTTATAACATCTGGGAACGCCGCTGCTGCGGGAGGTGCAGGGTTATCAAACTTGGAAGTTGGGGGACAAGGTGAAACCCCTTCCCTCCTGAAACACGCTAACGCCCACCACCATCCTGTCGGGTACTTTTGGTCTGTTACCTCCGAAGCACCGAGGCACAGGTGAGATGTGAAGCAATGTGTTGATACTGATAACCCGTCGACAAAAAGATATTATGGTGGTGATAGAGATGGCATGAAGGATGCCTGCTGCTTGAGTATATACCTTATGCAATCTCCTCAAACATGGATGATGTATGATATAGTAGGTACTCTCTCACAAATGCCTCCATTATGTGCACTAGGTAGTCCGGGGTCATTGTGTTCTTATTACTGCAAAGTACCTCCCTGCTCAAAATAATGAAATGGGCAAATTATCCTCTTTCTGTATTCCCTTCCAGTAATATATAAAACAAAGAGCTTGCCATGCATCAAGAAACGTCTCTAAAATCACATGATAAATGAGCACAGCGAGATAGTCTAGCCAACAGAAAAAGACACAATTTGAGCGAGCTATCACTATTTTATAAAGAACTCCATTTCAAACTTAAACTAAACTAACTAGTATTGTAAGCAGCTCTGGGCCAAAACCAGAAGATGCCTTCTTAGTGATAAAATATACATATAATCACTCACATAAAACGTAAGAAAAACAAAAGACCTAAGCACGAATAGGCCCGAATATACCTGCCTTCATGTCTCTAACCCTCAAAACTGTATTAGATAGACCTTTCACAAACCAGGGTTGAGTTAGAACATCACTACTCCATAGGCAGATAGAGCACTCCGCCTACAATCAAGAGACATGGTTTACCTTTGGTCCCTACCTGGGCGCCGTGCAGGGAGGATGGGGCGGTGGTATTCTCAAGTCTCTTGTCAATCCTCTCAGCTTGACCATATTTGATCCACTGTTTGATCCCGACACACTATGCAAGGTCATACCGCCTGTCTTGATCGGCGCTGGCCAACAAATTCGCGGCTTTCACTTCCTGGTTCCGGACAGTATTACGCAAAGCTAGGGCGAAGTCCAATACCTCGAACGCAGGTTACAGTTCAGACCTCTAACTCTGCGTATAATCATAGGACTCCTCACGCTGATGACATACCTTGTCCCGGGAGTATAGGCCTACACAAGTCAAAATGTAGCACCATCGTTACCGATAGCTCTTGGAACTAGTGCAAGGATCATTTCACTAAGTCCATCGACGTCAGACCTTCTTCATGATGCTGATGACAAGCGATTAAGTCAAATACTCGAGCGCCTATCTTAATCCAAGTTTGATGCAACCCCAGACTACGCCGGAACACCACGTGTCGAAGCTTTAGAGACGCCAAACGGAAGAGAGGAAACGCAGCCATCTGGCCGAGCCCTTGGAAAGTTGACCTCCCATCATACCAACTCAACATAAGATACACTTGCCAAAGACTAAAATTCGTTCGCGACTCTGGTCTAGCCGCAAGCATACAATAGCACAAACCTTGATAGTACCTCTGATCATGACTGCTGGCTTAAAGATTCTGTGGCTTTTTCCCAGAAACTAAGACAGTTTTGTGTCAGTTGAAGAAACAGTGTAGCGGCTTATGCTATTCGCTACGGTTTTACCGGTCTTGTCTTGGCTATCGCGAACATATTCAACTCTTTAGGTTTCGCTATTGCTACTATGATACCTTGAGTGCTCTGGACATGGGGCACGCTTGAGCCGATCGCACTATGCTCTCGAGTATCATCGAAAACCTACCATCGATAACGCTGTATGAAGCTTTCCGCTACAAGCACTTTGGAATGGCATTGTCATTGACAGCATATATCACAGTGAGTACCTTGGCAATCGTGGTCTCTGGTTTATGGTGTTCTGAGCCATCTGCGAAAATTTTACAAAAGTGTCACTGCTAATATACAATTTACCTGAGTGTGTTATACAATTCGACCAACCCCTTTCTACGTAGTGACGCCGCGGTGCTAGTCGTCGAATACAACACGGTTTGGAATTTACTTCTTCCTTGGTTCAGTCGAACGATACTGTACTACCAATGATTGATGCCGCCATGAAGTCGATTCCTTGGCCATGGCCACAACTACATATAGCAACGATCGATATTCCTTGGCTATACCCGCGCTACAGCCATTCTTAAATTGCTGTATATTGCCCGCATCAGTAATCAACAGTACCGGAACTGACTACGAGATGCCGGACGAATGGTCTTCTTACCACACGCGCCTTTGGCACTCATGGCCTAGTGACGGAGGATGAGTATCTTGCTGATCTCCCTGCCACTAGTGACTTGCATAATGACGTATTGATGTGACTTCCTTTGGGTTGATTCGTGCCAATAGATATGCAGACAACCAACGGCATCAATAAGGTAAGATAACATGCGAGGTGCATTTCATCATCGTTGTGGAACATGTGTTCAACTTGGAAATAGTGGAAATAATTATGGCGGCGTCTTCTCTATCCCTTGCTTTGATCCAAAAATTCACGGGCATATGAGCGTGACTATGAGTTGACAAGAGGGTCAAGTACTGCGCTTATCGGCCGTAATCCTTACTCCACGGAGTGTGCAAAGGGTGTCTTTCCCCCCAAAGAAAATCCCCAAAGAAAAAGAGGTTGAACTTCCTCCTTCAAACATGATCTTGACCGATAGGAGAATGCCTCTAATAATGCTGTTTGAGTTGGTATAGGTTTAAAAAAGACCAAGAAAGGAAAGCCGCGCGCTGTCAGCCTTTCTAATCCAACAGGGTCTATCGTTTTGATTATCTCTTGAATTGTCATGCGAGCGACACCAAACCGTGCAGAAGGCAGTGAGATATCGGCCACGTCAAGCGTCGTGATATTAATAGATACCTGTTAGCATTACATGCACCAGCTGATCGGTAGGGCGGGGTAGAGGAACAAGCACAAAGATAACAGCGAGCAAGCAATTCGAATATCTTGCTTGCCCCTGTTGTCTGCAGATGTCAAGCCCTCACCCCTTACGCTAAAATGGCTTCAAATAACCTCTAGGATGGAAAGAATCATGATGTGATTCCTTTCTGCTGTATATTCAGCTCAAATTTCCCATTCTTCTATCAAAGCTCAGCCTCAGTTACACACTAGTAGCTTCAAAAAGCTACACGACCCTAGCAACAACTGACACCACAATGACTTCATCTCGTGTTGTTGATTTATCGGCACGCATTGCCGCCAATACCTTGAAAGTCAATGAATTTTTGTCGTCTCGAGGATTGCCGCAACCTTCATTCAACATAGATGGACCTTCGCACTCACTCATTCCTCCCAATGAGCTAATGATTGCAATTGCGCGTCAAGCAGTCATAAATGATTGCTAAGAACTCCGTGATTTGATGCTAGCTCCGAAAGAGTACTTGACAAGCTTTAAACATAATGAACTCATCAGTCAGCATGCCATTATGCGTTTTCGCCTGGCTGAGGCGATCCCTGTTGGCGGCCAAGCAACCTTCCAGGAGCTCGCCGAGTCCTCGGATCTCAACGAGACGCACATCCGCAAGCTTCTTCGTTTCGCAATGACACAGCATATCTTTTGCGAGCCACAGCCAGGCGTGGTTGCGCATACCGCCGCCTCTCGTCTTCTTGTTGAAGACCAAAGGCTATCTAATTGGTTGCGTTTCAGCACAGACGAACTCTGGCATGCTTCTTACGAAACCGCCAACGCCATGGAGAAGTTCCCGGGCTTAGAAGAACCCAACAAGTCTGGTTTCGCTCTAGCTAACAACACAAATCAATCCATGTTCCAATATTATCAGGAACATCCTGATCGGCAGGAACGATTCGCTGCTGCTATGGGATTCTTTGCTAAGCGACCAGGTCTTGAGCCCGAGCATGTGGTAGACAACTATCCATGGAGCGACATCTGTGACGGCGGTACTGTCGTTGATGTGGGAGGGTCCTGTGGATTAATCAGTATCGCCATTGCGAGAAAATTCCCCAAGCTTCTCTTTATTGTCCAAGACTTAGACGCGCGTGTGATTGAAGACACCACGCTACAGAGGCCACTTGAGCTCAGCGATCAGGTGCGCTACATGCAGCATGACTTTTTTTACTGAGCAACCTGTACGTGGGGGCGAGGTTTATTTCCTCCGGGCTGTACTGCATAATTGGTCAGACATCTATGCTATAAAGATCTTACGAGCTCTTGTACCGGCACTAAAGCCAAGTGCAAAGGCCCTTCTGAATGAACTCGTTATTCCCGAGCTCAACACAAACATGCCCGCAACACAGGCCGCGCGAGTTCGGGGCAATGATCTCAACATGTTGACTCTACAGAATGGCGGCGATCGTGAATTGACTCAATGGGACCGGCTCGTCACAAACGCCCACCTAGGCTTCCGGTTTCACAGTGGTCACCAGCCGCCGAGATCTGGTATGTGGCTTCTTGAGCAGAATGGATGGGCCCATCATAGATCCTTGGTATGTTCAATGAACTCGCTCTACGGAGAAGCTAGACAAATTCAAGCCCAAGCCCTCAATATATTATGAGAGAGATATGGCGTTAGAGTGAAGACTGATTTCGTAGTCTACATGCTTAGTTATGGTGAGCTGACCTTACTCTGAGTCATCCAAGCCTGTGCCGAATAGGGCTACACCATAACTCCTTACATAACCTCGACTAGCGGGACCGGCGTGGTATAACAGTTGATATTCGATGTGTTTAGTCCGAATCGAGTATGATTTATGCTAAAGAACAAAGCTGCTTTCTTGATCAAAGAAGACTCCAAGAACGATTTTTCATCTTGGGCAAGATTCCTTTGACAGTTGGGCACCGCAAGAGACCTGCATTTAATGAATCAGATATATTAAGTCGAGAGGCGGCTCCACGTAATACAAATATGTCTTGAGAGCCTCATAGAGACCCCCTTGGGGTGAGTATCAGTTACCTTTTTATACCTGTAAGCAACAGAACAATGACATCTTGAAGTCTTGTTTCCAAAGAGTGACGTCGCACTTCACGAGACGAGTACTATTCACGTGTCTGTCCGAATCTTTGGTGCTTTAGTGGGCTGAGTAACCGTCCAACGCGGTATTATCTAGGAGGGCTTTTACCTCATGCTGAATGATTGCCAAAACTTCAGTCGCATTACCACCAGGTAATGCCATTGTCCGATATGTGATCCAGTTCACCTAGTAACATAGTTAGTCTCTTTGTGACTATGCCGAGCCATATAAAAACA
Source organism: Xylariaceae sp. FL0255 (assembly GCA_022578795.1). Lineage (NCBI taxonomy): Eukaryota > Fungi > Ascomycota > Sordariomycetes > Xylariales > Xylariaceae > Xylariaceae sp. FL0255. The sequence continues at coordinate 174,674 of MU388907.1, forward strand.
AAATGCACATTATCCTTGATTCGAATTTTATATATTTTTCCCCTTTGGGCGAGACTACCGTTGTAGTCATATGACAGACCGTATAGAACTGCCACTGGCGTAACGCACGGAGGGCTGCTCATTAGGGTGGTCTAGAGGGTGCTACATGGGCGCGTGCAGGGGGCGCTGGGATTTACCGGGAGTCACTTGAGGCGTATCCCCACGCAATAATACCTTACAACTTAATGATATGATTTTCGATATGATCACCGATATTACGACAATAAGAGAGGTCGAAGGTCCTTTATTCTAAAACTAAGTTTGTCCCGAGAATCATTCCAAGCAAAAAGTAGAAAAAAAGATACTCAAGCCATGAGCTGAGGCAGCCGGGGAAGGCTCTTGATCTTGTAGATTCTTAACTGCTGGGCGCGACTTGGTGGTGCCTCTACTTCCCTAGTCGGGTATGCTTGCAACTCGTGAGCCGTCTCTTCTTGGTCAACGACAGCCCGTGCCTCCCGAGCGCGAATACGGCGCCATAAGGCAAACAGAAGAATACCGATTCCAATCAAAACTGCTAATACGACACCTGCAATCCAACCCTGTGCCCTCGGTATATGACTTGGCAACGGCGTCGAGCTCGCAGAGTCATCAGGCCCTTCCATGGTCATTGTACAAGATGTGGTGGTGGAAGTGGCAGAGCGATCTATGATAGCCGTCAGCACTCAAGAGCTTCTCGCCTCTTATTGACCAGATTTGAACTTACCGCTCTTGTATTCTGCTGTCGATATCGCCAAGGTAGATAAGGGAAGATACGGTGTAGTGACGACATATGGCACAAAGCTGAGCGTTTTTGTTGTAGACCAGGTCATCGGTAGCCCAAAGATCGTGACTGTGACGTCCAGCACGGTGGTTTCAAGCGCATAAGTGACATAAGCTGTGATGTCCTCTTCAATGAAAGCGGTGGTTTCAAGTCTGTTGTCTATCATTGTTACGAGGAGCCTAGAGGTCGTAGTGACTTTAGTAAGACTATCGACATTAGAAATGACACCGGAAGTGCTCTCGGCTAATGCATGCGAAGATGGAATTGTCGCGGCTCCAGATCTATTAGCAGGAGTCTTTTTTGTGCAAGAGGCCAAGAGATGATCATGTATCAAGTCTAATGTTTTGTTGGACTCAGGAGAAGTGCAGTCGATGCATTGCTGATAATATTCTCCGAAGTCACTCTCTTGGGTGCGGGGATGCGTTGGGTTGTCGGAGGCTTCGATCATCGCAACGGCTTGGACTAGATGGAATCATATCAGGGTCAGTCTCTCCATCTTGGAAGCTTAGAGATTTAACTCTTGATCTTACTGCAGGCAGGGTATCTGCTGACAATGCTCTTGCGGTTTCAGAAACAACAATGCATCAGCCTTGCAAATACGGCTTGAATACCTAGCATTTCTGGATGACTTGTGCACCGACAGGCTTCTGTCATCTGCGTCTACTTTGTACACATCAGCGAAATCTGACTTTGTGGAGCGGAGATTACCCCAAAATGGTTTGTCGCTGCCGTCGTGCCGGATGACAGCGCCTGAACCTCCTATGTGGGTGGTCCTACCTGGTAACTATTGCCGTCATTCCTCCATCGGCATCCGGTAGCACGTGTCCATGTGTATAACGGGAATCAGTCAGGCATTTGACACGAACTATTTGTTTCATATACTCGTTACATGTTACATATATTGGCCGATCATATTCCACGGAAATTTGCTTTTCCCACGAGCAACCCCCATGAGTCTAGCCCTCGGCTACTTTGCCAATTACGGAGAGTAATCGTCCTTTGTGTCGCAAGGCTTTGGTGTCTGAAATGCTGTGAAATGAATGTCCTCGTTACGGGAACTATCTTGATTTCTGAATGATTAAAAATTTCAAGAATCAGCAGCATCAACACCAACCATACGACAGCTCAAGTCCCAGAGCTTCTGCTGAGCGTCCTGATCAAAACAATAAGCCTTGACGCCCCCATTCTCAAGATCAGGCTCTTCACTCTGATGACCCAAGCGACACTCCTCGAGATAGACACCACCTTTGCCCTCCCATACCTTGGCGACAGCAGCCCAGACTTGTGTAGCGGCACCTTGTGTCGTGCTCTTCATCACCTTGGCAAGCACAGGATTGGCGGCAAGGAGTTTCTCTTTCTCCTCGGGCGTGGGCAAGTCATGTACCTGCAAACCGGTGATGATACAACCCGGGTGGACCGACAAGCCATGCAGACCGCGAGGTCCAAAGCGGCGCTCAATCTCGTTCGCCATGAGGATGTTGGCGGTCTTGCTCTGCGAATAAGCCAGGCGTGGGGCATAGATGGAATCGAGGTTCGGGTTTTCGAAGTTCACCTGGCTCCCTCTGTGGGACCCCGATGTCACGTTCACGACGCGCGAGTGGAAGGTTGGGGTGCTGGAGGCGAGTAGAGTCGGTCGGAGAAGTTCGAACAGTAGGAAGTGGGCTAGATGGTTCACTGCAAATTGCGTTTCGAAACCATCGACTGTTCGACCTTCGGGGGTATTGCGTACGCCTATATATACATTCGTCTTGCTTAGTATTATGTGGGGATTGTCATCAATTGATTAAATGTAAAAATATAGATAAGTACCAGCATTATTAATCAGAATATTCAAAGTCTTGGTCTTGGTCAACAGCTGCGCTACGCCCTGGCGGACGGATTCCAGCGAGGTCAAATCCATGAGCAGGATCTCAAGTTTCCCTTTACCGGTGGTGGTAGTCAGGATATCGGACCGGGTTTGCTCGGCCTTGGCGAGGTTGCGGGCTTGCATGTAGATATCGGCACCGGTGAGGTGGAGAGCGCGGACGGTGTCGATGCCGATCCCCGAGGTGGTGCCGGTAATGAGCATGACCTTCCCCGGTAAGGCGTCCACGAGATCCTCGTCCTCGATGATCCGAGTCGCCGTTGGTCGGCCATCGCCTGCGCCCTTGGGGTCGGCGTGGAGAGCGGCATAGGGCGCGGTGGGCTGAGGAGACGACATTTTGTTTGTTTCTTAGTTCTTTCTCTTTTTCTGTCCATTTATTTTCTCCTCTGTTCTCTTTTCCGTCTTCTCTCTCGCGTTAAATGAGAGGTTCGGAGCCGAAGCGGCTTCAGCTCGAGGCGGCAACTACCACAAGCGTATTGTTACGGAGCCGGCACGCCCCTTATAGAGGAAGGAGCGCCGGCGTTAACGACCTTTATGGACGATAAAAATGACAGCTGAACAGGCTGAACACTTTAAACCCATTTGTAGATGAAAAGATTAGGATGTTCTTCATGGCCTTCCCAGATATTTATGTGGGACACACCCTTGGTGGACTTGCTCTGACAAGGGTAAACCCAACGACAAAATTGTCGTAGATCTTGATGTGGTCGAATATATGAACAAATAAGCATTGGGTACTTAACAGGCTGGCGTCTAGCTGTCTGCCCTCAAAAACATTTATAGCAGGTCCTTCGAAGTTCAGTTCTATTCAGACCACCCCGGTCTGGGATGGCTCAGCTGGTTCTAGACAAGAATAACCTGAGCTGGATCTAGAACAAATTATTGGGCCTTCGGGGTAAATATACCAACCAACGCTAAACCGTATCTTATCTAGTATATGCCAGCCCCTGCTTCCTCAAGAACCAACTGTTCCAGAAGGGCGAAATGTTATTCTGTTCACATTAATAAGCCATTTCTAGAGAGTTATCATAAATATGCAGATGAGTTCCAAGTCGGTAATGCATCGTCATCCGGCACAAGACATGTGCGCGTGCACGTGCCGCCAGCCGTACATTCATCTCCATCCCTACCGCCCCTATCGTCTAAAGTTGACTACATTGTCCATACGCCTGATGATTTAATCAGCCAGTATAAGTACAAGAATGCGGGATCGCATTGGATACCTTTTGCCATGAATAACTTACCCATGTTTTAAGAGGACGGGAAACGATGCCCGAATCAACATGATGTTACAGAACAAGGACCCCATCCTTGCCCCCCCACCAGGGAGCATCTATGCTTGATTGATGCCTTCACTCAGGGCCATGACAATTTTGCCATGACATTCGATATCAAGCCTTACTCCCTGCAAGGCGACACCCCACCGTGCTTGAATTCCTGCGGGGGTTGGAACAGTCCCCCTGCTATAGCACAGAAACTAAGCGAGCATGGGAATAAGCAGTGTTGGACATCCGAGTTGACACTCAACACAATCCTCTCGTCTTTAATGCACACGCCACCCTGCTCGGTGCCATCGCCGAGTTCAATAGAGGCCTCTATCCCAACACTCTCCAGTCGCTTGCGCATGACGACCCCGAGATAGGTGTCGAGCTGTCGGGTACCACTCTCCTTGACAGCCCTATTTCCTCAGACTTTTCCTTCTTCCTCAGTTAATCCCATCCTTCACCCAGTCACCCCAAACAAGAGCACATCTATGGGCTCGAGGTTATCCTCCAGCAAAGTATGCATTAACAAAGCTGGCACACATCCCAAACCCACTGGTTTCCGTTGCCACAGCTACGAAAACGTCGTGCCTGCCCAGATGGCGGGCGAGAGCTCTATTGAACTCATCCAGCCCAAACTCAACTGCCTCAACAGCTCCTCATTAGGACAGACAAGCGCTTTCCTCCTCGCCCATTCGGTTTGGAAATAGATAATGTCTCCACTATAGACTTGAAAGCCTGGACGCCGGCTTGGAGATTCTAGCTGATCAAAGATAGTGATCTGTTTGACGCTTTTCTACATCCTGATAATTGCCTCGTGGTCCTTGCTGCATGGTGGTTTCACTTCACGTCCACTAGGCCCCGCTTCGGACTTCATTCCACCGCTTCTTGGATCCTATAGTGATCATCTAAAAGCCGGACAGGGGGCATTATGAGATAGTACTGAAGAAAATGCTGTAGATACTACAGGAGCATTGGTTTGTCTCTTGCGAGAAGAGAGGATCTAACCTAGGGCAACTCGGCGGCTTGTGCCAGGTTAAGAGATTGAACCGGTGCCTCGTTAAATAATTAATACTAGCCGTTTTCATATTTCTCCCTCTATTGTAGTTGATAGACCACCTAGTTGACACTAGATACAAATTTCTCGTTTTTTTGACGCACCTGCTACCCGTCCAGTGCCCTCGTCGGGTTTCTTGGAAGCCCCTTGCAACATCCACCACTCGTTGGAGCTGGCAAAATCAAAAGAGATGCCCTCTAACAATCAAATATGCCTGTCCTTCGCCGTGTTATTTTGGTTTATGAGTGGGGCTGACGCGAATTGATTCATCACCAAGTTCAGTGGGAGCATCTAGGTTTTACAACTCTCGAGCTCGCCACCATCTGGCCTGATATCCGCCTCAATCATTGTGCTTTACCCTTGATAAGCAAGCACTGGATGCTCCGGGTTATTAATGTCGACTGGAACTTGGCAAGATATATATTCCGCCATACTTGTAACATCGAGCTGCCACTGAATTTAAGGCAATGGATATTGCTCCCCGATATTAAGGAGATTCTGAAATGCCAACGAGCTGACCCACATTTTTTCTATTATGAAAACGGCCATATTAACCGGGTTACCCTAAGCAACGTAGAGAAGGGTCTCGTAGCCGAGATGTCTTTTTCCGCCAGGTTGAAAAGTGACACAGCGCCGAAAAGCGCATCTGAGTAGCTTGTGAAGGGACCGTGTCCATTGTTGTTTGGGTATGTAGTATTGCACCATTGATACTGCTCGACACAACTCAATGGGCTGGCTGCTTCATCCGTCATGTAAAGTGCCGTAAATGTATTGTTCAGATACTCAATAGGGTGGCTTTTGTGGCGGTGGTCGTTGCTTTATACCAGTCGTCATTCATTGGTTGGGAGAAGCAGACACTTTTGCCACACTAGAAGATTACCGAAACATCTCCATGGTGTCCGGCGATCTCAGTGGCAGGGATGAAAACCGATAAGTCCGGTCTTCCATTGATGTACAAAGTGTATCGCAGCATTTATGTTTTGTTAGCAAGGGCTCATGTTAGTAGCATCAAGATACTGACCTCAACAAAAAATTCGATACAGGAAGCGAAAGGCCGCGAAAGTTGTTGTCCTAATACAGATTATTCAACTCTTGAGCCACCTGCGTGGGTCTGAAGTTGTGCCACCGGAATGGTATTTGACGGACGATATAAGCTAACCACCGGGTCCACAAGCCACCCCCACCACGAACCACCGCGAAGCGCGTCATTCTCCACCGACACTAATCACTTGAATGCACAATA